>VYYJ01000154.1:0-93167 GCA_021029165.1 Cyphoderus albinus
GGACACGTAACATACGATGGACTATTACACACATTGAGTGAGTGACTATTATGAGTACACGCTAAGCTTTCTTCTTCGTGTGAAATAGGTACATGGTTCTCTTTTCCCGTTTTTTCTTGAAAAAAGGCATCAAGTGAATTTTTCATTGCTCAAGGGGTTCATTAGTTGATTTCTCTACAGGTTTCCCACATTATCCTTATGCAATCCTCCAGTTCAAAAATGTCTGAAAATCCCCCTACAAACGACTCCTTCCTCGCGCACAGCACACAAACACATACATTCGAACAAGAAAAAATAATATATGTATAGTATAAAAAGTGAGAGAAAAGGGAAAAAAGGAGGAAAAGTCATCTTACGTACATACTTTTCTCTCTCCCGTTTCTCCTCTTCTGCTTCGCTTCTATTCTTTTGTTTTAAAAAAAATTACAGTTGGTGCCAAGTCAAAGAATTATTTGTGCACCAATCAAGTGTTTAACATTACCGCTGAGAATGAAACTTAAAACTAACGTTCCACAACGAACAAACACACGAGCCCTTCTTAACAAGAAAATGTATAACATTTGTGTACGAATAATGGGGAAATGTAAAAAAGGAGAGTGAACATGAAGAGGAAAAAAATGTTTGACATGCAGAACATGGGTCTTGTGTCGGCTTGGGGATAAATTGAGATGAGAAAAGAAGAAAAATATTTGGAGCAAAAAATATATTGCTTGCTAAACAATTTCATTTTCTTTTAAATGGAATTAAATTGCCATCGTACCAGAGAATCATGGTTGTTTTACGTAAGGCGTGCTCAACCGGCGCTGCCTGTTTCTGAATGGAAGTTTATGCAGTTGATGTCACAAAAGTTATCGGATTTCTGGAAAATTATCCCTATTGTTTATTTTTAGAATGCATTTGTATAGTATTTTAATTAAAAAGTTCATTTTGAAAGTTTTACTTGTAATGAATTTTAATTGTAACATATCTATTTGTACAGTTTATGCTTTCTGTAAAAAAAATATTTGCAGCGGATGGATGATACGTCAATTTTAGAAATCGATAAGAAAAGTTTAAATTTGTTTTGGTAAAAAGCAGTTACTTTTGACTAAATTAAAAATGAAACTATAAATTTGGGGACAACTGAGCTTTTATTTTACGCTTGATTGTTTTGTATTTACTTAACAAATTTTTCTGTCTAGTCTAAAACTCTTCCAGATTAGTTCGGAATGAGCTAACTGTTGGGAACGAACCGGAGAAAAAAACTTTTATTTTTAAGTTTCAACTTTGTTTTTTGTTGTAGCTGCTGCTGCTCCTCCTGGCTGATGATGATGGTTCTGTGTGTAAGGCAAAAGGGAAAAGGGAGAAGCAGTGACGGCTATTAAATTATGAATCATGTTAACCTGAATTTAAATTCCCCAAAGTCTGTCATAAAAGGCTGTGAAGGAACTCCCAAAGATTCTAATGGAATCCGGCCGATTTTCAAACTATATTTCCTGTTGGAGTTGGAAAATGCTCTTGATAATAATTTGGAAATAAAGCTTGCTTTCCTATTTACGAACTGCTTGTGCGTTGTACGCCGCCTCTCTTTCTCGATTTCTCTTGCTTGCCTAACAACACTTTTCCGGTTTCCGTTGGCTTCATAACTAGCACAAAACTAACTAACTACAAGCGAAGGAGAAGTATTTATATATGAAAACTTATTAAATTGTTAATGACGAATGGAGAATTTTTTGTTTTAAAAAATACGAAAAAGGCTCTTTTAAACTCATGCTTGTTATCTGCCTACTTTACTACGTCTGCCAGCAGAAAACCTTCTAAACAATTTTACTAAAGAAAAAAAAACCTGTCCACTTATTATTTGCAAGCAAGCAAGCAGGCTCCTGAGCAAAGCAACATCAGTTTAGTGTATCTCACTAGGCAATATTCTATTCTTTCGAGCGTTTACTTACCTTTCTGGATGGTGGATGCCTGCTTCATTCGTGACGTCGCTGACTGACTGACTATTTGCACTTTTGGGATGCATCCACATTTTTTCCATGTTAGTTGCTGCTTTTCCACGTCTTCACTCTAACTGTCAGTCGAGTCAGGAAAAACTTATCAAATGCCTAGGCATCCTAAGACTCGAAACACGTAGGATCAGGATCCAAGGGTGTAATTTCATACCGAGGCAAGATTTCCAGAGACAAATGAAAGTAACAACAAAAAATCAGGGCTTGTAAGGTGTAAGTATGAAGCATTTTTACTGCTCGCCGAGCCTAACAGCAGAGCCTGATGATAATATTGCGTAGGTAAATGTTTCCCTTGTTGGAAGCAATCGCTTGTATCGAGAAGAGAGCAAGCGAGCATTCTCTGTGCCTATGCATACGTTTATCTTAAGATATTTTGTTTAGCCTTTATTTTGTTCAACTCAACAAAAGAAAAAAACCTTGGGGTAAACCGCTTAGAAAATGGAAAAAATAAGGCAAGCGAAATAAGTGGAAGGATTGATGGACGGATGAGCGGACGTGGGACAGGCTTGCATTCATTCATTCACTCTTTTTATTTTTTTGTTGTGTTTTGATGTGCCAACAGCGTTCCTGCGCCACGTGCCGAAGCAGTAGACCGTGAAATCCGACCGGATAGCGTGCACTAACTTTTTGGTTTCCTACATCCTGCCTGCTCAGCCCACCTAATTTTCATTAGAGTTTTCACTTTTTTTATAATACGCGAGTTGCTTCCATGCCATTTTTGCTATTCATCCGATCCACTAGAATAATATCATGACTATTCCTAACAGCACTCGCAATCTTCTAATGCCGAGAGCGTTGTTTGATCTGGGGATGATGTGAATTACCGTGATCATGAAATTGGTTAATTCTTCATCACTGCGACCAACGACCGTCTTTTTGGCCACATCCCCAAAGCAAACGACCAGACCATCTGACGGATGACCCAAACAGGAATATTTCACACTGAAATAACAATTGCCCGTTTCTCAAAACTTTTTCGAGAATCTGTTTACTTATACACATTCACTTCCGGGGTGTCCTGTAGCATACGTGTCATTATTCTTCATGAAATAGGTTTTAGGAAAAATCTTTCCGGCCAAATTACTCATTTTGGCCATACTCACCAGTTTCCGAGTGTTTTATTGATGGGGTCAGGTGACATTTATAAAAATGCATTTCATTAAATACAGAAGCATCTGTGCATTTAACTGGCACTGGCAGCCTATTAATAATGAACAAGGTGTGTACCGTGCTGAGTTTGCCCAACATTTGAACGAGCCACACGCACAAGGAGAGGAAGGGTGCCACTTTTCTTGATGATGCGGTGATAATGTTAATGATGAGGATGATGCAGTGAGTCAACCTGTAGGTCCAGCAGGAACGATGAATCACCACCACAAGAAAATATTAGAAATTTTGGGTGTCCTTTTCTACAATGGTTTAAAACAGGAAGAATAATTTTCATAGTATGATAAGGTGTCCACTCGAAAACACGTCAAAACGCATCCCTGTCTCCTCTAAATTCAAGTATTGATACTAGGGCGACCGCTGTGTCCGTGTGTGCGTTTTTAAACTTTCTCTTTTAATTTCGTGTTTCTTGAATTTGCATGCTGATGTTGACGTGTATTTATTTGTTAGCTTGATTCGCTGATGTGAATGGTGATAACCAACTGTTTCAATTTCTATTTTCCCCAGTCTACAATGAGCGGATAAATAATCGGACGGAAGTGGAGCTCCCTCTTTCAAAACGAGTGCTGCGGTGATAGCTTTGTTGTGGTTAGTATTACATACATCATTACACTCTTATCTTCTCCGCCAACATCAACGCAAAAACAAAACAACTTCTCTACCAAACCAAAAGTTTGAGTACAGTCCCGGCTTCGGTTCAAGAGTTGGAAGAAGTCAGGAAGGAAGAAAGGAAGGTCAGAAGAAAAAAGGGGAGAACACCAATCGCCAATGTATCAGCGTCATCATCACAAGCATCACGGTTATTGTATATTGTATAATAATATTGAGCTTTTGAAAATTCATCTTTTATCTGCATAACTACAATAATAACAATAATATTATTGGTGTTTTCCAGCTGACATGAATAAGCGCATTAGTTCAGTTAAATTCTTTTTATTTAGTGCAGCACATTGTGCGGTGCGGTGCTGGGACGGTTTATATGAGCATAATCGATTCATAATGCTTATCACTCAGTCAGTCATTCATTGGTCCTCAGTCAGCAGTCCTCATCATCGATGAAACGGAAAGAGGCTTAAAGAGAAACACCAGTAAAGTTCATAATGTTGATGATAGTAAAAAATGATGACGATGAGCAAATGAATTGGAAAGAAGAAGGGGGTAGGGTTTTTCTAAGAGTTTTACGACTCCGGTTTATTCTTAACCAAGTGGATGGATAGATAGTGGAGAATAATAAAGGAAACCAACACATTTTATTTGAAAGGCTGCTTGCATGCAACGCAACTGGGCACCAAGTGAGCACGGCATGCAAAGAAGACAAATAAACAGAAGGGGTTTTGTCGTGTCATTCAATGGGACAGAGACAGCAGAGGAACAGAGTTTCTAAAGCAGAAGCTCATTGCAGGTAAATTTTTGTTGATAGAAGGTGAGCTGGCTGACTGGACATGAATGCACATCAATGGACTGAAATTTAAACTCAAGTTTGCTGTTTAGTTCTGAAAAGCAGGTATTTTGCCCGAATGTGCTTTACTTTGGGTAAAATGGATGAAACGAAGAAGGGAGAAAAGGAGATCAGACATGCAAACATGCAGGTGTAAAGAGACAGGTTGGATGGGGTTGCTAATCTGATTGCCACATGCTTGCGGTTGTCTCTCCATACAGGGAGCACCATCATAAAATCTATACCCTCAATTTTTACGTGCATTGTACACTACACCACATAGCCGATATTATGATTTATATTAATATTTTTCAAGAGTCTCTTTTTCCTTCCGCCCTTCCTTTCTCCCTCTTGTCCTTCTCTTTATTTGACGAAGCAAACCAAAAATATGGGTATTATTTTTATTATCGTCATTATTACTATGTATGTGTTGTGCACAAAACCAAAATAGCCGACAGATAAAAGGGACGAGAGGTAAAATAGGGTAAGAAAAATACTTAAAAAACAAACTAACGTTTCTTCTTCTTCTCGTTTTCTCATTTGCTTCTTTTTGGTACATTTATCTCTTCGACAGAAAATATAAAGAGAAAGAGAAAAAAATGACTTTTTTTATTGTGGTGTTCATTTTTAGAAGTCATCGTGAAATCTATACATAGGTATGCATGCATGCCTGCAAAAAGTATTTTATTTTCATTATGATTTTGCAGCATATCATATCGCGCGTGGTAATTTTTATTGAAGTAGAAGTTAGAAATGCGAGCCCGGCAGAAACGACTTGCGTTGACATTAGGTAGTTAATAATTTTCCTTATGAAATACGAAATCAATACGTCCCTTCCTATGCTTGCTGCATGGTACGTAATAAAGATAACGGTTCTATTCCAGATAAAGATTTCCTTCCCTTTATTCTATTGTTCAATTATTTTCAATATTCGTTTAGAATTAAACAAGACACGCGAAAGAAAAGTGACCTGTACTGATAGTGCCGTTGTTATCTTGATTATTTTTTACCAGTTGTGAGTACAATAAGCAAGCAAGTGCAAAGTCGTCATAAATGCACAACTCGAATATTCCATTTAATGAAAAGCATAGCTTTACGTGTTACTTTTTGTACTGACGAAGCCTACTGCGGTTAACGACTTTTGCCTTCCAATATTATTTTAACGTCACTCCTCTTTAATTAGAGGAAAGCTCTCTACTTTTGTCCTGCAGAGAACGACAAAAGTGAAACCGAGTAAATATAAATGACAATGAATGGCACTGTGCGCCAAACACATCTTTAAATGACACGGTAAAGAAGAAGGATGGAAGACGTTATCGGCACATGTGCTGACTTTGATCAAAGGCACCTTCGGTCGAAACATCTCAGGTAGGTCTGTCCTGCTTTCCATTCGAGCGACTAAACTACGATTATCATTACGTTCTGAAAACAAAGTGGAACGACACCGTCACTGTCCAACTACTATAACATGGAAAAGAAGAAAAAGTCCAAGTTAAAGGAAACGACGCCATGAGTTGATTCTCATGAGCAATAATGATAGAATGTGAGAACGAAGGGAAGTCTTGAGGTGTGTAGCAGTAAAGTGAATTGCTGGATGGATGTTCGGATAGACAGGAAAGGAAGATGTAGGAGAAAATAGAGAAAGGGATGGATCAGAAGGGATTAAGAAGGTATTTCCTTCTATATAAATACGGCGTAAGAGGTCCCAGATCCACAATATCTGTTCCTTGCAAGGACAAACAAATGACTCGTATTGTACTTTTTTCCATTTCTGCTCCTTCTATTGGCTCAAATAGCGGCAGTTTTTGTCTTCTTTTGGGAAGCTGACTTGAAGCACGAGTAAGAGAGAGAGAGAGAAAAGTATTATTACAATATTATTATATCTTTTTACTGATATGAACGGAACACACGAAGAGCAAGAGGAGAGGAGGAGAGAAGGGCTTCATCTTATTTTTCTTGTTCCGAGAAAGCAAAAAATCACTCGTGTGTCTCACAAAAGGAACAACACTTTTTCCCACTCACGTACCAAACTGACTCGTTTTATTTCCTTGCCTCCATAAATTGCTTCTTTTTTGCAGAAGCAATGCCCCTTATGTACGTGAATTCCACACAAACGTATCTACTACGTATGTACATGGTACTCATTCAATCGCGTTGTTGTCGTTCCAAAAAGCAAACAATATTCGTCCATTGTAATGCGCCGTTCCACTGCAGAAACATTATTCGTACAACAATGGTGGCAGTAATGGCACGATAAGATGAAAAAAGAGAAAGAAAAGAGAGGATGTTTACAGAAGCCGCATGAGATTTTTTTTCTCTTCTTATCCTATGATTATTGCCACTATCCAAACAGAACAAGAAACAACAAAGAACATTACAACTTATGCTCAAAACTAATGCAACAATCTCTTTTTGTATTTTCACTTCTTCAATTTTTTTTTACAAAAATAGACACTAACCAAGAAAACGGGAAATAGTGAAGTGGAGAAATCGAGATTTGGGGAAAAAACGAACGCCATCTCATCATCATCACCATCACAGAAATAATACCATGTACCATTTTTTCGATGGTCTTGTCAGCAATAACCAGTACAGTGAAATGGGGGATAGAAGGAGAAACAGCAGCAACGAAAAAAACAAGGATATAAAAAGCAGCAAAGCAATTTCCCATTTTTTCTTCTATTTTCCTTCTTCAATGTAATAACAAAACACATTATATTCCACATTAGAGTTTTTCTTCTTGTTATTTCCCACATATTGCAGTTTCATCGTAAAACACTGGATATACCGACAACAGACATGACTGCTACTATTGTCCAAGTATACAGTTAAACATGATACCAGCGCATCCTATTTGAGCCCGACACTTCTTACAAAACAGAGAAAAAATATTCCAATTGTACATTTTGGCGTAAAGGAATGAGCTAAGTAAAAAGAGAAAAAACACAATAATAGGAACATCATCCAACAGACGAGGAAAATGATGCATTCACACCTACCCAACACAAGTGAAATGATAAAAAAAAATATAAAAATGTGTTCACCGAAATCTTCATGTAAAATTGTTAACTGCACCGTGTTTTATTATTTGTGATCATGATCATCATACCTGCTTGCAGTATGTATGACTTGCTGCACTGGAAGAATCGCAGGATATTAGTATGCACTTTCAATTGTTTATTATAAAAAGAGCGATTTTGAGGAAGGGAAAAGAAAAGAGAAAATACAAAAGCAGATTTGTGAGTTTAGGTACGGAATTAAAGTGTGTGTGTGTAAGGAGAGAGAGATATCCAGGATTACGACAAACTGCATTGTAATGACATTCCAGAAATATGTAGGAGTGACTGTGTAAGAATATTGCTCATATCACCAAAGGAATATAAATTATTATGTCCATTTATTGTGCAATGGAGGTGTAATACAAAAAGTGGAATCAAAACAAAACGAATGGCAGCAACACTTCCTCTTCCTGCTCAGCATATTGCTCACTCACCTTCTAGCAAAGCTCCGATAATATCCAACTTTACTCCAGTCAACTTGTCCGAAAGATATTAGCTCAGTTTATTGTGTTATGTGGGGACTAGAACACATCGAGTAAAGAAGGAGAGACAGAGCAGCAAGTTGTGTATCATTGTAGAGTATGCGGAGGAATGAGAATCGCTTATTTAATCTAATCCAAAGAAAATAAATCCCCATTTACGTTGACAGAGTTGAGTGAGGGTGCATCTACTGGGGCCCTAATTTCTCAGCTTTCTCGAACTGTCAGTTGGCGTGGAAAAATATCAGCGGCATCAGTCCTCCACTCGAGATGAGATAGGTATATTAACTCCACTTTATTTTACTTTACTATTCCCATTGTTTCTCTCCATTCTCTATTTCTACACGAGCTACATTTATCTGGATGCGATAAAATGGATAATGGTGATATTGCCATCACTATCACACTTTTTACTATGTTATTGGAGATTATGATGCGATGCAAAATGTTATTATGAATCCTCTACCGGATCCTTGGGACTACTCTCACCAACGAAGAAATGTGTGCAGTGCAATGAATCGGTATCTTTCCCCAGTATCTTGAGCAACTTAACTTGTCTGTGTGTAACCCTGGAATTTTCTTTACTTCACTTTAGTCTCCTGCTTTGCTTCACATGTTTTTATATATGTTATTATATTGCAGTGGCATTACGAGGGAAAGAAAATAAAAAGGTCGAAAAAACATCAACTCAGCAGTAATATTGTCAGTGTGGAGATAAGGAAAGAAGAAAGAAATAAAAAGAATGGCAGAATAACGATCCCATCATCCTGCTCATAATAATTTCTTGTACATATCTAGCCCGGAATATATCGGTCTTCCCAGATTAATATCGGCAGATAAAACGAAATAAGAATGAAACCTTCTTGTATTCTATTCAATACAATATTTTGTTGGCACGAAACCGACAGAGAACTGCTCTGCTTTTCCTCTACTGAAGATCAGTAATTTCACGGAAACTCGACTTTCAACGGAACTGGCAGTGGTGTGGCCTTGTAACTGTAACTGTAACGTAACGTAACTAACTTTTCTTGTCGTTTCCCCATGAATTGCTGGAATCGTATATTTCCACGAACCGTTATGATTAGTTGAACCACCTAACCTATAGCTTACTAGTGCTTTGAAGCAGGTACTGCGCAGGTTTTTATATGAAAAAAGGTCAAATGGACGGAAAGGGGAGAAAAATGTACTTTATGGAGACAATATTACACATACATGCACATTTCCAGTTACTTTTATGATAGGAAAGAAAATAGAAAAAAGTAACATAAAATGGGAACAATAAACGTTTTTTCAGAAAACAATGAACCCAATGCACAAAAAATAAGGAGGGAATGAGGGAAAAAGTTAGAGAATGAGAATAAAATAAAATAATATAAATATCATCCTGACATATTTTGTGCATGTTAGGTGTTTGTACCTCGTTCCCTCTCTCTCAAGCAAGTCCCAGATGAGATGAGTTTCCTTTATCCATTCCTTCTAACTACGAATAGAAAAAAAATTCAGCAGAAATAGGACGAAAATCAAATAGTCAAAAAAGCAAAGCAAAAGGATGCGAGACAAACACAAAAAAACTAACCTGGACTAACTTGACGGTCACACTCGTCTCTCTCACACAGCAACATTTCTCGCAGGGTGTCCATGTCCGCTCATCGTAAAAAGCAAATATTTATAGGCATTACACACAAGAATAGGTTGAATGTACGCTACAATTTCCTATTACTATCCATTTGGTTATAAAAGTGCATTCCATCGGTATTGTAAGCAGTATCCAATATCCCTGAATTTTGTACAGATCTGCTTCGCCGGAAACAAGATAAAAGCAATGGGATTGTACAGCTATAACACAAAATGTGTAGTCGATGAAAAAACTAGCCAAGGCAAGCGACGCGACTTTTGTAGCCAAATACAAAGACTAGAGTCTATCAAAGAGTAATCGTTTTGACCAATGTGTATGGGCAGAGATAGAAAAGAAAAGAAACCAGAAACGGGGACGAGCAAGTTTCTGGATGAAGTAACATCTTATTTTGCCGCCCATTCATCTAGTCAAGACCCTCGACCTTTTATCCTATCTCTTTTTTCTTTCTCCCACTCCGCACAAAACAACAACAACTATCGGCGAGGATGGCTCGTTTTCTTCTTACCTTGACTGACTGATTGTCTGAGTTGACTTGCGGAAAAGAAGACAGAGAAAGTGAGAAAGAAGCTGCTTTTCTTTTTGGCAGCAGCGCCTTTCCAAGTTTTGATTCGAGAAAACTTTTTTTGCTACATTCTTTTCTCTAGTTCCTAATCTTCGTATTAGTTTCTCTCTGCGATAATATGCGATGGAGTTGGAGCAGAGCGGCGAGATGACTATCGTATAAATGACCTGATATTGGAAGTATAATAAAAGAAGCAGTTACAATAGCCTAACCAGTTATTGAATTGAGACGCTATACCAATCGTTACATTACTGAGATCCTTGATCCTTCCACTTATTCAACTGACTGACAGCTGCAAACGTTCATGGAAGGTAAGCAGACAGAGTTTCTTCTCATCTCTCTCTCCGTCGTACCGACTCTTTCCTTGGTGATAATCATGAGATGAGAGAGAAAAGGGAAGACGAGATTGGTTTCTTCTTTGATACGCTGAAGGCTGCCTGGAGAGATGGAAACACAAAGAAGCATAAAATAAAACATATCAACTTTACCTCCCTTTTCCTTTTACATTTCATCGTTCTTCTCCTCCATTCTTTTAAGGAATTGCAGGACAACAAACGAAGCACGGACCATGACCATGGACCAGAGGCTTGGGATCTGTAAAGTATACAGACATACCGAAGTACTACGGGGAGGAAATTTATATAAACCAAAAATAGAAAAGTGTTCATAAAAAAGTAGAGAAATGTATAGAGGAAAGAGAACATTTTTATCTTTCTTGGACATGTCTCTTTTTGTTGGCACATTATTGCTCATCGTCTGCTTGGTGGATACCCAATAATATGAAAATAAGAGGGGAACCCTTTCTCACCATGGGTTCAGGAAAATGATCGCTGGACATTGCCAGTGATAGTTGTGAGCAAAAAATGTATTGAAATGTATTGTACTGCAACTCGTCGTAAATTCTTGGATAGTTCTCCAGTGCTGAAATTTATAGCATTATAAGTTTACCATATAAGAAGAAGAACAAAAGCAAAAGTGTGAGGTTGAATCATAGTGATGGTATTTGGAATTGCGTGCTGTATTGAGCATCTAGATCACTTAGGTACCCAACTTTATGTAAAAAGCGTTTTTGTTTGTGCCCTTTCCCTTCTTATTGCTACATCAATGCCAAACCAAGCGAAACAAACAAGAACAATATCACCGTCTGTATGAACACAACGCAGTCACTAATATTATCTACTCATTTTTTCTGGCAAAGATTTTCTCTTGAATCCGTTCTTGTCTTGTCTTGTAGTGCATACGTATGTGTTCACTCGTATGACAAGAAATGGAATGAGAAAATGGGTAAAAAGGAATGAAAGGGAAGAGAAACGATCGGAGAAAATAGGCAGTAAAGTGTATAATGGCGTGTTTTGTTGTTGCAGGCCCACAAGGTCCTGCCAACCAGAAAAGGAAAACAACTGTAACGATGTTTTCTTCTAAAAAGAAACATAATGCTTGGAGCAGTGTTAAAGTGCTATTACAAAAAGGGAAAATATCCCGGCAATATTGTTGGCAGTTTTTTGGTACTAAACCAAGAAATGGACCTTTAGTCTAAATTGCTTCCGAAATTGACTCTCCTCACTGCCTCCTTCCATGACTTCCCACGGATTCAATAAACTATATACACATAAAATATTGTGTGAATTCAACTTTACGTCTACATTCTACGAAACATGTCTACAGAAACTATGAGGGAACTATATTAAATGAAAAGCCAACTTGGCTGAGCATGAGAAGGGAATTATCCTGCTCCGCATATGTATATAAAAATATAAAAATAAAACGGTGGATTTTATAATTGGGACGTTAAAAAGGGATGGAATAATTCTTATTGTGTCTAAACTTAGTAATTTACATTAGATGTTACTCGCACACAGTTTCAGGTGCAAGCGCCACAGTCACAGTGGCTAGAGACTAAACCACGTCTCATGGCTTTGTCTTTAGAACTCGAGTATCGATCAGTCACTAAATGACAATTGAGCTTTGGTTTAATGCAGAAATATTGGTTAGCGAGGGATGAGTATCTGGGCCACAACAATCAAAAGAAAAAGAAAAGGTTTCATTGCTGAAATTCTACTACATCATGAAACATGACAATAATTATTTACTATACAATGTACACCAACTTCACTTTTTCTGTAAAGATTTTTTTACAAAGCCATCAGGTTTTCTTTGCTTAAGCCGAGCGGAACATGTTTTTGTAATGGGTAGATATCCTTTTTATAAACTCACTGAATTTCAATTCAATATTTTTTCTGTCAATTTACAGAAATTCAATGCACTGAGAATATTCATTGGCATAACGTAAAAAAGTTCCTTGCACTATAAAACAAAAAATAGTGCTGCTTTAATTTCGTGATATAATTATAATATTTCCCGTGCAACTTGATACATGCTACCGATGAAGCAGAGTGTATGCACAAAATTGAGATTAAAAATCATTGTGTGGATTTTTTATCTGTCACGACAGCATTAACAATGCTAACGCTACGGAAGTATTATTGTATTTATTTTGGTACAAGTTGTAAAAATATTGTAATATGATTTAAATTGACTGGTGAACACTTTGCTTATTACGTGCACACGACCAGTCGGCGTGGAGCAAGGGGAAATCTTTTTACGGGACTCCGGTACACGCTGCGACTGATTTACTTGTCCGTTCCCACCATTTAGCAAAGCAGTGGTGACCGCGGTTGAACGGTGCTAGTGCAACCGTTTGGGCAGAGAAAAGGGAAATGCTCCATGTAAATCACGATCGGATAATCAAAACTGTCTTGTCCTGGCACGTGCATCAGCAGCCGGTACACTCATCCGTTAAGTGGCAACTGACGGAAACATCTTTGTTAAATTACGCTCAAGCAATTAATGTGATTCAGGAAGGGTGTCATGATGGATAACGTAAGTGGGATGAAAATATTAAACATTAAGAAAACTTCCAGCTTTGTGTCCAATATCACGCAATGCAATACTTGGAAAATGAAGAGCAAGTTGTGCTGCTGGAAATGAATATGTAATCCAATTTCTATCCCATTATATCGCCGATTTAATGGTAATAGAATGTTTCGTTTTAAGACAGCTGCCCAATAGGTCATTTTCTGTCAAACGACACGTTTACTGGTTAAATAGATAATGTATGAAATGCTATGAACATCATGACATGTTTCACTGGCGCTTCCCACACAATTACATGAAACTGTCTGCTTTTCAAAGAAAATCAAAGTGTGCTCTTCAATACAGTGCAAAAATTCCCAGATACTGCTTAATAGAGTACAACTTTTAGCACGAAATGTTTCCAATTTAGAAAGTCATGCAAAGCCCTATCAAAATATTCTTTTGTAAAGTGTAATAAGACAAAACTTTAAATTCTCTTTTTTTTCTCTTTTTTTCAATTTTTGGTGCAAGTCTGTTACGGTACTGTATGTAATGAAACAAATAGCATTAACTATATAGTTATGGACTTATGGAAGCATTTAATACAAACCGGGTTAATTCATTTCAGCCTTAAAATCTTATTTCACGGTTGGTAGTATAGAATAAAGGAACAAAAATCAATTACGCCTTTTTATGAAAAGCAGCGTGACCTCACATAACAAACCCCTTTCTGGATTAAACCGTAAAACAAATAAGTGTTAGTAATACAGTTACGGTAATTATAAAGCCTCTGAAAAGAGCTCCGTCAATTTTTCACAGATAAAGCCCTTGTGATTTCATTTCCGGCTGGAGCAAAAAGAATCAACTGTTCGATACAACACAACAGTTGCCCAAGTAGACAAAGAACAAAAACAAAAATTTTAGCATCCAGAATCATTGCTTGGACAAAAACAACGACAAAACTATGTTTGCAATGTGAAAGTCATGCATGTCACAGGCAGGAAGTATTTCAATCAATTTTTTTCTCCCTTCCGCACATCCCTTCGAAAATTACCCGTGGAATCATGTGAAATATGGAAAGAGCAAGTTTCCGCTAAAAAGTTAGCTTTGCTGTGTAAGATAAAAAGTATTAACTAGTCAACGGTTTCAGATACAACAGCAGTAGCAATGGAATTAGAAATCATTACAAATCAAAATTTCAGTTTTCTACCATATTCGTTCACATTTTGCTGCGTTTTCTTTGTCACGAATGGCCCATGTAAATATTGACGCAGGTTAAAATTGTGTAATTTGTAAATGGCCCATTGTTATTGCAGAAGCACGAGCTAAAGTGGTCTGAAAAGAATTGTGAATGTGATGTAGAGGTTACATGATTTGACTGATCAGGTCGGCTTAAATCAAACCACAAAATCGTTCTAAATTACACAGGCATTTTTTGCCGCAAATACTTGCAATTGAAGGAAATGCGCATAGGAAATCCAAAATCAAGTATAGCAGCAATGTCATGCTACCAATATCACCGATGCCAAATTAATTTCAAACAATACCAACATTCAGCCTTGTTTTGTACAAATTACACTGGAACACCTTGTTTCATGATTTCATGATGAGGATGTTTCGTTGTACAGGAAATACGTTGTTACTGGGTTTGTGAAGTGGAGCAAATGAAAGGAAGGATATGGATTTCCTTACGAGAGAATTAAATACAAGTACACATTTACAACGTTCAATCTTTAACCGTCATCTTCGCAAATCGAAAGTCCGTTACCAATTCTAGGAGTCAGTTAATCATAAAAAACGGCAAGTACAATGATTTTAATCGCACAGTAGCATCATTGTTCCAATCTAAACATCGAATTAGTGACAATCAGAAAAATCTATAGATTTTGATTGTGCGGTAGCTAAGTAAATTACAAAGTGTTTGTCACATTGTCCAAAAAAGATCTGATTCGATCCCTTTGTTGGGTTTGATATACTTTAGTGAATCCTCTCCATCTTGTCACTGTTTATATTCCACTAATGTCACACTCTGCTTTTTTTCTCGTTAATTGAATTACAACAATAAAAACAATCCCCGGGACCTGCACAACAAGAAAAAACAGCGTGAATCGATTTGCTTCTTTATCTCCGCTTTGTTCATGCAGAATGAAACTGACTGCATGACGCTTGTTTATTTACCCTCTTGTACAAAGTATCAGTGGTGGAAATGTAGGCTCATCTCATCGTATTATTGTTGTTATCATCACAATCGTGTCGTTTCGTTGTCGTCATCATCATCTTCATGCTTTGATCTTTGATAAAAGCATCAGATATCTTTCCTTTTCCTCCGATAGTGAAAGGGGGAGAAGTCGACATTCGAGTGGTAACAAGGAAGAAGGGTAAAAAAATCATGTTTTCATTGAGCTCGCCTCTTCTCTTTCTCTGTCTCTTTCAGTGTCTGCCGCAGTAGCAGATGTTTCAATTTTTCCTCTTGTTGTTACTCGCTCACTCATTCAGTCACTGGTTTTCAAAAGGCATAATGCAATATACTGTAAAAGTGAGTGAAGTCGGTGAGCAGAGTAGAAAGTAAGTAAGCCAGAAAGTGATATTTTGATTATTGCTGATTCATATTTTACACCAGCTCCACAACGGGACACGTAGTGCACCATCACCATCATAATCATCTCTACACCACTCCAAGTCACAATCACAATAAATAACCCCTTCTAAACAAAACACAACAATCCAAATTGTTTTCTCCAAAAAATGCATTCTGAGCGAGTAAAAATCTGAATAACCCGTGTAAGCATTTGAGTTGAGTCATGTGTACCGGTGCACATGTTATCACAAGTGTCATGTGCCCTTGCCTGCTAAGCAAAAATGCTCCAGTTCCAGTCTATTTATACGTCGTCGTGATTCCAAAAATGTGTCGATCCAATTAATGTCTAGATTTGACGAATTGCTGGTTTTGAAAACAGTGAGGAAGAGAGTGCGGGAGTGATAATAAAAATAAAAATAATGCAAGGAATGAAAAAACTAGGGAAAGTCTAATAGAAATCTGATAAATCACGGAGTAACACATGTGGCTTTTTCCATTAGTCACGTTAGCCAAAAAATCATAACAATCAAATGAAAATAGAATACCTCATGCTCTAAAAAGTGTAAGGTAAAAAATTCGACAAACAATATGCTACGACTGAGTCATGATTGCTATTATTTTTATTCTCTTTAAAAAATCCATTGTTCCCATTTCACCTGTCATCCAATCAAACCGGTGGTGGCATAGGGAATTATTGTGGCAATGCTCGGAACTCCATTATTTTATTTACGTGAAATCTGACATAATTTACATTATGACAACAATAAGTGCCTGTCATAGACGCGATGATGATGATTCGTTGTTTTAAGCTTCGTCTGTCCTTTTCCTATACTCACACGCACATTTCAGTTCTAGAAGACGTATTTTTACTCTCAAAGAATGTTCATTCTGGTTGCACCGGATAGGTGACGCAGGCAGGTAAAATACAAATTGTGCGTTTTCCAAGAAGGAACAGGCTTGCCCTTTCTACTTACTTACCTTGCTTTTTGTTATCTTGAATGAAACTCCACAGTCCACATTGATACATACATCAAGTCGCTTAGAATAGGTATACATGCCATGATATGCCGAATAAAAAATGTGGAAGAGAAAATTGTTTCCTGTATCTCTGCTCGTTATAAAAAACAAGTCTTTGAACATAGGATATGCGTGTATCTCCGGCCCGGCATATGCCACAAGTTTGCCGCTTAATAAGCAGATATGCACACATTTTATCTTGCAGAGTATAGGTACCTGAAAAATCTGATTGATAGAATATAAGAATAACAGTTAGAATAATAATGTCGGTATGGTTTGTGAAGGTGGAGAAGGTGGGCAGAACGGAGCAGCAGCACATGGTGCACTTTTGTCTTTTTGTGTGTTTTATCCTGCAGCGAGCCTTTTTGTCATTTTGCCACCATCATCGCCACAGAAGTTGTAGCAACTAGATCGCAATCAGTTCACTTTTTTCTGTTGATCGAGCATGCATGAATGAGTGAATGAATTGGAGAATGAACGGAGCCTTCACGCTCACCGTACATAAAGTACCATTCATTGCCATTAGTTGTTGGCAACATGTGCGGTGAAATAAAAAAGGTTTGCTGACATAAAAAGGAGAGAGCAGCGTTAAAAGCTTTGTTCTGCAGAGATACACAAAGGGATTCATCTGGTGATCCACCTGTCCATTACATGTCAGCTTTAATCGATTGGAAAACTGTGATCATGTCTTGAAAGGATACACCGGTAAATCCGTTTCCATGCTCAACATTCAACATTTACTCCAAGCGTCTTCATCTTTTTTATATTGTCCATTGAGAAATTTCACTTTCTATTGAAGCAGGTTGATATAATAATTAATTCTATATTGTGCTAACAAGACTGCACTCAACCCTGATTTAAATCATTAACTTGACATAAAATGTTAAATATATGCCATGGAACTATTATGGAAGGTTGGACTCGGACCGTACAACGAATCAAATGTACAAGCGGGAAAGGACAATGTTTTCTTTTATATTCTATCATGGCTTGTTGAGATCCTTTTCTGGATTTGACAAAGACAACCGAATTAAAAAATACTCCACGCGTTGAGAGATAACTGCAAAACGGAGATTTTATACTTACCAGGTTTACCATATCAATTATACAAATTAAAAGTATGTGGTATGTACCTAAGATTAACTAAAACACTGAACATTTGCAAAATATCAGAATTGCTACAATACATTTTGTATGTACAAGAATCGCGATTACTTTTCAATATCAATTCTAAAAAATGTCTATTTATGAATGTATCTAGTAGTAGGATGATTCTCTTATCAAAATGGATTGAAAAGATTTAATTAGACAAGACTAAACGATGTATAAAAATTATTGCTGAATATTGTTCGTTGAATGTACAAAACGCCTAACTTCGTGTGAATGTACCTTCTCACGTATTGAAATTGACTAGCCATGGAATGAGCGAGGCTGCTCTCAGCCTCGCTTTGGTTTTGCGTGGTTGTGATAAGGAGCACCCATAAAAATGACGATGGTGAAGGAAGGAGGATTCAGAGCAGCTCGGCCTATTCGGGCTTTGTCAAAGTAGAAATGGCGGAGTTATATGGGAGGTGGGTCTATCCGAGCTCTCATTCCTTCTAGACACGAATACCGCTTGCGCAAGTAACAAAGGAGAAAGTGCTTCAGATCTAGAATGCCTTGGTAGAAAGGAACACGAGCTGGAGCTGGAACTGGAGCACACAATATTCAAAGTATGCATGCATGAACATTGAGCAGATAGGCATACTCACACAAAACGCCTTCGCTTTTCTCCCTCGCTCTACTCTATAGTAGCTGCTGTACAAATCTGATGGAGAGAATAAAAAGCAAAAGGCATACGAGACTCATCCACTTCATTTTTCTAATATGCATACTACGTATTACGATTGTAGCAAAAAAAATCGCATTTCAGACAAACAATGTTTCAACAGTGCATGAATTTTTTTCCTTAAAAGTGTAACAAGGTACAGGTAGAGGGGCAATTTAGTCACGAAATTCTTGGTTCAATAATGCTACATTATCGTATGTGCTTTGAGATACTGAAAAAAATTATTTATGCTTCAGGAGAAATGATGAATCAAAAACTAGGATAATATTACAAATTTTTCATATTAAATTAAACATTGTTAGAGATTGCTTAATAAAAAGTGGTGTCATGAATCTGGAAGCCTGCACCTGGAAATAAAAAAATTTGCACATGTAAAACTGATTTTAAAAAATATGTTGCATAATTTGTATATTATTATAACAACAGGCAACGACGAACAGATATAAGCTACTGCATGAAAAACATTAAGCGCATGGTGTGACACAGCGAAACGGGAAAGTAAAAAGAAAGTAGTTAACCAACTCAACTACTCTAGAATACACATGCCTTGCATAACAGAACGGTTACGGAGTAGCCTTTAATCATTTCATTATTTTCCTTTTGTGGACAGATGAAAGCCACATTATATTGCAAGTATAATAATGTATCGCACTGAGTATCACATTCATATAATTATGTGAGTATAGGAAAATTCTGAGTATTTGTACAGCGTTTTGAATCCTGTCTGACTTGTCTTTGCCTGTGCTTTCGTTCGCTTCCTTCTTACTTACAATTTCCTGTTTTTGCAACTAAGACCTGCTGGAGAGAGAATTGCTGGTTTCTTGTATTTGGCAACGTTAGAAAGTAATGCAGGGAGGTATCAGCTAATATTTTGATTGCATCGTTTCCTTCCATCCATTTCACATCACAAGTACAAGGGCTTAGCTTGGATAGGCAATGGAAGGACTGGCATTGTCGCGCTGAATACCGTTTCGCTGGTATATGCTTAGATGCGTCCATGCCGAAACTTTCTCGTTTTTAAAATATATTTTCCGAGAAAACGGGAGAAAAGCGTATATAAAAGTAATAGGTAAGGCCGGGAGACCTTACCAAACGAATTTTGGAGCAAGAAGTGCCAGCAACTTTTTCAACTCTTTCTCTCTATCTATCCATCTACTTCACTCGTTCTCTTTCTCTCTACAACAACGTACAACAATTTTCTCTGTACTTGCATTACACTCGGACTCCTCTTTTCTCTTCTTTTACTTCCAGTCAGTCTCACGGTACTAGTCAGTTGGGAAAACAGAGGAGCACACTCCACACACACATACTTTTTTCCATACCATCACATCCTACTCTCGCTCAACTACTCAAAAAATACAGCAAGCAAACCAAAAACCGAGAACACTCACTCACACGGCTTCGTACCGTTTTTTCAACTTCAAATTGCAGTGTGCGTCTCGAGCAAAACAGGCGGACGAAGTAACACACAAACACACACATTCTATGCATAATTTTGTTTACTCTTCCCTTCAGAAAAAAGTACAATCAATATTAATAAGACGACGATCTTGTCATCATCACAATATCAACTGTTTGAACTATCAATTGAGTTGAAGGACAATCCGCCGTCATTTACATTTTACTTTCCGAGAAGACGGAAAACTTTTTTTGACAAGATTATTCACTCTGAAATTGATTGAAATTTCATCAAACTAATCTTTCCCTTTCTCGTCAGTCTCCTGAACTCTCACTACTACTTACAAAGTGTTGTTCTCGTGACAGAAACTTGCTGACAGCCAGAAGGTCGCTGAAAATTCGGATTTCACCTTCCCTGACAAACTTTGGCGAAAGCTTCAATCACTTGATCTCCATTCCATTTGGCGTACCGGTCCATCAGCTTATAAAGCATTGCCCTGCTAGAGTCGAGCCGTGAACAAAGGAGCACAAAAAATTCATAATACCTCAACAATAATACTTCCATTGAATTCATTTATTGTTGAAGTGCCCAATAAAAAGGGAACCCTCATCATCGTTATCACCATCATCATCCACATCATCACCGGCATTGAAAACGGGATCTTGCCAAAAAAAAGTAATCGAGAGGGGGCACCATCCGAATGAGCCTGAACCGTACAGAAAAAAACCTTGGTTGCAGTCGCGCACTCATTTTCCTTGTTGTTGCATTGTTGCGTTGAGCACGCTACATGAGTTGAGCCTCACTCCTTTATCTAAATCCAAAGTATATTACGCCACTCCACTCCATTAAATCCACTCATTCAGCTCACTTTGATCCAAAGGGTCACAACAACGACAGCAGCAGTCAGCGAGAACCAGCAGCAGCAGTAGGAACAACCGGAGTAGATAAAGCAGGGGACACACAAAACACAACATTTTTGAAAGAAAACAATAAGCGGAGAATCAGCAGTGAAAAGCACATCAAATAAATAAATTGCACCCATTTCATAATACAGAGGGAGAGACACGTAGACAATAATCGGGTAATAAATATGCTCGATTATTTACTCAAGTGAAGTTCCTTCTTTCTGCATCCATCCTTCTCTTCAACCTGTTCGTTTTCATCCCATTCTCAGTCTCAGCTTCGACAGATTTTCCATTTTGTTTTGGGGAACGCAACAAAAGATTTTGTCAGCCTACTCTAAAAACAGTGTTAATCTGATACATTTTAAGAGAATTTTTTAAAAATCTCTCTGGATTTTGCTACATTTAAAAAGGTGTTTTCATACAACAGAAGAAGCTTGAAGCAGTCGTCGTTTTGAATTTGTAACAGAGACGGCCGAAATAGAGACAAAAAGATCCGGCTGCTGCAACATTAAACAGCAGCGGTATCCATCCCTTGACGTGTATAGAAGAAATCAAACTTTTTTACACTTTCTCTCGTTGAAAGGAAAAAAGCTCGAGCTGTCCCACTTGCTCTTTCAACAGTCTTGTGCAATCTGCCCTCGCACTCTGTGTGATATAAGTCGACAACAAACCAGAAGCATATCATCATCCACACTTATTCCAGAAGAAAAAGATATACGTACATGGAACATTGCTCTTTTCCGCTATTTATATTCGATACAAAACGCATAGCACGTACAGAGAAAGTGAAAAGATTTTTGTAGAACAACTTTTACACGTGTGACGTTCAGCGAAAAGTTTTTTTTTGAGAAGGATTATGTATAATTCATAGAGTTTATACAGATGATGAGATACATCTTGCAAAAAGGAAGCACATCTCAACAGACACGCATTTCCACATGTGACGTTAAATTAGAATGATTGTATTGCATTGACTGAATTATTCTTATCCTATCTTCAGTAACTTCACAGTCCACTTAAATAAGTACACTGAGTTGAAGCAATTGAGAGAAAAATCGGATAGAACTTTTATTGTTTGTGAAAAGGTCAGCTGGGTCAGTGACTTTTGTGTAAGTGTAACAGGAAAGAATAATTTCATCTTTAACTGGTTTTGCTCACTTTTGGCACCTTGTTTTCCACGTTCGTTTACAGCAATTTTCCCCAAAGAATTTACAGTGTACAACATTGAAGTGAAAGTGTTTAGTAGAGAAAAAGAACAGGCGAAGCGCAAGCGAAGCGTAAGTAGTTAAAAAGCAAGAAAGAAACAGAGACAGGCTTTGAGCCAAGGGAAGTGGCGATCATGCACCGAGGTTTGATATTTTCAACAACAAAGAAGTTGTTACAAACTTAAAACACCTTTAAAACATAATACTCAAAAGTCCTTCATTAAAAAATTAAATAAACACACTCACAGATATCTTGTAGCCTTTTCTCTCTCATTCTATCTCTCTCTTCTATCAAAACTTTTGTAAGCCTACCAAACTCTTTGTTTAATTACGATGTTTCGAATGTCACTCTTTTTCATTTAAATTATTGTAAGCTTCTTTTACTTAAATCTTTATTTATTTATTACTAATATTAAATACATTAATTATAAAACTCGAGATATACATGTCAATACACTTTTTTCATTCGCTTTCGTTTTCTTCTTGCTTTCCGTTCTGCTGCTCACTCCTTCGCACAACTCGTACAAGTAAAAATGAATGTTTGAGCTAGCAAGGGATTTCATTTGATTTATACAAGAAAATTAATCCTATCTCCATGCTGACAAGGAAAGGTTGAAGGCGTCTTTCTTGTTCTTGATCTTGTTCGTCTCGCCTCATATTTTCGTACGCTACATAATTTTTCTCTTGGGTGACTGTTGAATTTATAGGCGGGGCATCAGGAGCCCCATCGTACTACCCAACAGCGGTGGCAATGTATTCCACTGACAAAGTGATGAATGGGAAACCATTAGGATCTACTATATCTGCACCTGGAAGCTGCTTTCCTGGAAGATATTCACCAACATACAGAGGACCTGATCCGATGAGACGATGTGTCAATCCAACGGTAAGACAAGTTGCACTCATTTTTTCCAACTTTTCATTTCACATTCCTCTTAAATTTCCACACTGGCATGCATTTGAACACAACTCTTTTTCGCAGTTCCCCTTCTGATATCAGTAATAAGTAAAATATGAAATTGTCGTGGAGAAACACCGTTTCAAAATTGCTGTAAATTTACTCATTACATCGTTCCCTTTTGAAAGCCTCTAGTAAATATATTTTAAGCACGAAAGCTGAAACAAAAATGGCCATTGTTAAAGTAATACAATGCATACAAAAGCAGCATTTTCCATGAGGGAAGCTCATTCACGAAACAGTTAATAAGCCAGAAAAAAAATACAGGAGTGAATTGGTAATAGCGGCGGGTATTACGCAAATAATCATAATCGTAGTATTTCCCCTGCTTCTCATTATTAAAAGAGGCAATTATGTGTTTAAGAATTTTCAAGGAAAGAGCAGCGCATTTATCAGCGAGTCTTCTTTCATAAGGTACTCAAAAAATCATGTAATAAAAAGGAAGTAGTTTAAAAACATGATGAAATAATCCAGGAAAGTCGACAAGTCAGAGAGTACTTTAGCATTGGATAGAATAGAATACTAGAGGAGGGGAGAAAATCAAGTGCTTTACACTTTGCCTACGTGGAAAGTTTTTCTTTCTTTTTTTAACGGAAGAAGAACTCAAAGAAAGAATGAAAAGTCATGCTTAAGTGGATATAGCTTTTGTTCTTGAAAAAAGTGGAGAAAAGACGTTTCTGTTGATTAGGGGTTGTTTGATATAACGCGAACAGCAAGCAAAGCATCCCGTGCTTCTTGCTATTAAACTACGACGGTGATGGAATTGAAGCTAAGCAGTTAGCCGTGCTGCGATATTGTAAAGTGATAATAATGGCAGTAAAAAAGTTTTTTTCCTTTTCTCTTAAAATCCATTTATCTGTCGACAACCTCCCACTGTGACGCCTGACATCCAACAATCCCATTAACTAATCCTAGCATAACCTCAACTTTTATTTTTAATTGCATTCATTTTGTGGTAGACCGACTTGAGTGATTTTTAAGCTGATAGTAGGGGAAACATCCAAAGAATGGAAGTTAGACAGGTGAATAATTTTCAATCAAATGGACAATTTAATCCGTTTTCGTGTTTGAAAACATTTTTATGTCATCCTTTTAAATATCACAAAACTGCGCATTGAACATTCCGCATTGAAACAATTTTTTGCAAAATGTTGAAACTGAATAAACATTTTTGTTGTCAAAAAAGGGAAATCAGAAACATTTCTCATGCCAGCTAAACGTTTATTTTGTCCTCCGCAGCCACGTACTTATGATGATAATAATAATGATCATCATCGTGCCCGCCGTCGACATGATCTTTCTTAATAAAAATGACACAGGAGAAGAAGTAGGAAAACAAGGTTACATAAAAAATATATACTGTCCCACTTCCCCTTATTTTTTACACTACCTTGCACTTCCAATGCAAGTGAAACTCTTAATATTTAACAAGGATTATATATGACGCGTCTGGAGTGTGCAAGCCAGCGTATCAACAGTACCACCATTTTTACCAGAGAGCACCAGACGTGTGTAAAAGATACATAATGGATGATGATACGAACACACACACACAATATAGATACATACTTTTACATCTGCGTATCTCTTATAAAATACATATTTATACGGGGAAAAGACCTTAACAAAAGTGTACACATGAAGGAATTCGTGTACAAAAAGTCACTTTCACTTATTCGTTTCTCCCGACGCCCGCATTGCATTTAGCCAGAAAACGTAAAAGGAGTTCAGTTAAAAAGGGAAAATAGTTTCTGAATTGAGCACCCTTCTTAACTTACTTTCTTCAAGTTAGTTACATGTGCCGTTTCACTGTAGTGTGTATCAAGTGCACAAGGAACTTGCTTAAAAAATAATGCATCACAGTTGCAATCAATATTAGCCCAGCTTTTCCGCTAAAAACTCTTTTTTTTTCTCACTATGCCCTTTCGCCATTTTCAAAGCAAAATACAAGCCAAATATATATCTACAAACATGCTCTTTTAACCCATTTGTGTAGCCATACTCTGGGACTCAAATAACTTCTTCATTTTGCCTTAGCTGTATAGGAAGAAGGTGGTGCATTTATTTAAATATAGTGGTACAAGTACAGTGACACAGCGTCAGACTATTTTTATAGACTATGAACACAGCAGCAGTGTCCTCATCCAACATACATGCACACTTTATTATATATGCAGACTGAAGCACTTGGGTTCGGAGTGGTTCACATAGTAAAAAAAGGATTAATAAAAGGCCATAGTGGAGGACAAAAATGTGGTCATATAAAGTATGTTTTAGTGTAAATTATTGAACAAGGTCATTCGATGAGAATAATAAAGAAAGCACAACTTACAGAAGAAATTGTAGGCGTTGACACAGGGTGTACACAATAAAAAGCTTATATTTTATTAATTATAAAAAAGTAGTTGAAGTTAATCTGTTGCAGTTAGACCGCTTATAATGGTTACATTACAATATATGGGTTATTTGAGAATTATTGCCAAACATGTTTATCTACGTTAAAACGATAAACATGAAGACACACAGTAATCATCTAATTTAACGGTGTATCAGAAAATGTATCTGGGATTGACTTTTGGTTAATTGTAGTCTAATTATGGGTAAAAATACATTAGAAGTGGATTAACAGGCCAGTCAATAGTGTCTAGAAAAAAGCGGCATAATTCAGTTCAGTGACATTATGACAAGGATATTGACAATGATAGGATCGATGACGCCGTTTGCCATTATCTAATGATGTTGCTACGCTGTATCCATATAAATGCTAATTTATAGCCACGAAGCGTGTTAAACTTAAGTTTGGTAATTTTCCAGCAGGGCGGACTTTTCTTTTTTGCAGATATTTCATCTTTGTTTGAAGTGCAATAAAAATGATTCCCTTCTCTAATTGCAGTCGAACATAAAATACATTTTTGAAATGTCAACGCTGATGGAAATTTTGCAGGACAATTTTTGCAATTATCAATTATGTGGAAGACATTGCTCATTCTGTTTATTTGTCCGGTTTGAAAGAATGAAAGGATCTGGGCTAGGGAAGGAGGCTTCATTTTATTATGAATTAATGCGTGTCCCACTGCCATGAATAGTATTTTGATGTGTGTATACATATTTAATGTACTGTGTGCAGCTCTCGAGGACGACAACGACAAGAGGACCAGATGGTCTTTAAATTCTTAATAAATTCTTGTACATAACTCACAGCTCTGCTTGCCGCCGTTGCTGAGTTCGGAGTCAACGTGCGAAAAAATGTTTCAGCTACTACAACTTCACCTTTTACTATTTTATTAGAACAACTCGATACTATTGACCTTTGTGTGCTGCATATGCTCTCCCCATACATCAAGTGAAAGTGCAGAAAAGTGGTGCTCCAGAGATCATAAAAGAATTCCATTTCATTTCGAAGGGAAAAATTAGACAGCGGTAACTTGGTAACCTTTCCATAACCAGTATTAATAACATTATTATTTCACTTGTAATGTTAACATATCATGGTACAACAGAGAATGTACTCAGACACCTCGGAGTGGAGCAAGGCGCTCGCTCAAACGGAAGTCATGGCGTGAATAAATTTAAGTGGCAAGTTTTCACTTGGAGGAAATCATACAGGAAACGAAGTTAAATGCATTGTATCCCATAGCATTCAGTCCTCGACAAGATATCTGTCATTATTCATCATTTGCTAAAAATTTCATGAACCTCTTCCATCTCCTTCACCACACACATATTTCCTTCTTTCACTTGGCCCCTCAGCCATATCACCTAAAAGGCCCACTAGCACGATTTTGAAGACTCTCGTTAACTTCTTAGTTTCTACCACACCGCCATTCCACTGACGTTCGTTTTTCAGAGTTGCCTTTCCTCCAAGTGAGTGAAATGGAACGTGGACGTAATACGTTCTTGCCATATTTGCTACATTAAACATTGCCATATACATCTTTGATGTGATGAGGTGTCGTGTATGTCACTTGCCAACAATTGCTCACTTCACTCACTCACTTACTTAATACTTACTCCACTTACTTGATAGCCAGAGTAGCAGTGAAAACGAAGCGAGTGTATGCATACAAAACCGTAAAGTTGACTGGTGTCATCATCATCGTCATCATCAACAACAACATCCTATCATTTTCAAACTTGCTTACCAGTTAAAGAGGTAGAGGCTTTTCACTCTAACTTCACTCCACTCCCTCTCTCCTCTTATTCTCGGTCGTTAAATGTCACTTTTAAAATGAGCCGAATTTACTCCGCTTGAAAATGCTTTATGACAGAAGGTGCAAAGCAAGTCACAGATGTAATCAGCCCAAGTCAATTGTTATCATCGGTTACGACGCAAAACACTGTTTAACTCAATTGTAGACGACTGTGTCGTTTCTCTTTTTCCTAGAGGTCACGTCGCAGTTAGCATTTTCGCCTTTCAGCTCTTTCCAAAAAAATGAGTGGGAGCCGAATGAAAAAATAATGACAATACCACAACTCAGTTAAAATTTGAAGTGACAAGCGTCTCCCTAATCATTGGTCAAAGTTAAGCTGCTGCTACTACTACTACTATGATTATGCCATTTTATTTCGCTCATTGCGCGTGTCGTTCTTGAAACAAAGAAAATCCACTTATTTCGGACTACGGCTGTCTGTCTTGTTAAAACTGGCTGCTTTTACTCTATTTTCGTCCGGCGACGTCCACAAAGGGAAAAGGCAAAGGTGGTCTATCATTAGAGATTACCACAAAAAAAATGAAGCAGCCACCGTCGTCATTTTACCCGCCATATAATTGGATCACACTTGTCAATTAACCGGACAATTTTACTCTTATTTGGCTTCCCTCCACCAAAATATGTATTAGTAGTGTCGCTTACTGAAGCCGACTAATGTTGGCAGACAGGGAGACAACGAATATATTGTAAATAAGAAGAAGAAGAGACACACAGGGAGCGAGCTGGCAGTTTCGATTTCAATTAAATTACTCTTCAAAAAAATTGTGTGCAAAATAAGTAGTATCTGTACATCATAGAGTATCAAAATAATGTACATAAATTCAGAATACATACAACAATGTTGCATAATATTCAACGATAGAAGCCTTAATAAAGTTACAACGCTGTTTTCATGCCGTTACTTTCCATCATACTGACACTGAGAGAATAAGTGAGTTGGTCGACAATTGTTTTGAGTTGAGGTGAATTTAGTCAAAATATAAACAAATACAAATACTCACTCGTTCACTCACTCAGGACAATTTAACTATTAAAGCAGTTCCTATTGACAATCATGTTGTATCACTGTTATTAGAACCAGCGGTGGCTACCACTTCTTTGTGCAAGGCAATGATTTTCTTCTGATTTATTCATGACTCGGCCCTTCCTTATCCGATTTATTAATAATGAGAGCAATTTTACTATGAAATTTGAATGACGATCGTGAAACTCAAGAATAATAAATATAGAGCCATTGATAAACACGAAATAAGTGAACGGCATGAGATGCATGCCAGCCTATAGCAGTAGCAATTGTGTCCCGCCAAGTTAAGCACCATTTCATTTTTATAAACGAAAACGAAACTAGCAGTTTAAGTAAGCACTTAAGGGTGTAACATGTAAGTGTGTCTGTTGTAAGTTGAGCAAAACAAACGGTAATTCACCTGCTACCCATCTTCGTCATCAGTTACTTTCTTTTCAGAGCTGACAAGCAAACAAAGGCAAGCCAATCAAGTGAATAGCAGATTATTCGGTTACAATAGCCATTTATTTGATTGGTACTTATATCAAGAAGTCGAGCGAAAATAATGAAGACAATGGTAGTATGTCAACCTAGTTGAAATAATAGAGAATGTTTTAAATTATTGAGCTTTAACACACACAATCAGAGACGAAATTACGGCAGACAGATAGACTGTGCATTTTTTTCTGGATGCACTCAACCACACGGACTTCTGTAACACCGTAGACACACATTCATGCAGCTTATTTATCTTTAACCGTGTACATCTCTCTCTTTTTCTAGCTCTCAGGACCTCTGTATTTATTACTGAAATATTGAAAAGGAACACGCATGCATATTGTATTACGCAGACAGTAGTGGCAGAGTAGAGTAGTGAATTGTGTACATGTTTTTCTTCTTTCACCTCTTCCATGTCTGGAGCTGCTGTGTCGGCCTTTCTAGTGTGCACCTGAAAGAAAACAGCTTCTCAAAGCACTCGCCACTTTTCTATGTATTTTCACTGGAATATTGAAGACTTTTCATTCATTCCTTCATTCATTTATAAACAATGCTGTCATTCATGTTTAAGAAGCTGTTTCATAATTCCCATTGCATTGCCCTCCTGCATTTTTTGCACTGCCTTAGTCCCTCTACACACTGTCTTTCATGGGTTTGGCAAAAACCCGAGTGAAAAAAGACGAAAAAAAACATGGCCACACACCACCATCAACACGGGCCGACAACATGAATGCTGTATTACATGGATGACTTTTCCCTACGCACATACATTTTATGCACGACGACGACAAAGGTTCACTTCACTCGACTACGCTACTTGTTTATAAATATGTAAAGAGGAAAATGCCAAAGTAGAAAAAGAAGAAGAAGTGGAAGAAGTAAAGAAAGAAATCTGGATTTTTTCAAGGTTATCGTGTCATCGTACTTTATCTATATCAAGTGTGTATGTTATCTTGAATTTGAAATTTATGTACGGAACACATTGCATGCATAAGTAATGCCCCGTATTTTTTCGATGTTCCCTTATCTCTCCAGTTTTACGCTTTCACTCTCTCGTTCACTTGACCTTACATTAGCGAGTGTGGTTTGTCTACGTGTGTCTGCAAACTTTCCCTTTTTACCGTCATATCGTATAAACTACTCACACATAATAACTTTTTTTCTTTTTCTTCTCATGTGTCAACATGACAAAAAAGATAAAAATAAATAAAAACGAAAATGTACAAATGTGTAATGCAACATTTTTTGTCCTGTTTACAGTAAAAACAGGGAATGGGGTAATGAATGCCAAAAATTATTTTTTAATGTGAACATTACGTTACTTTACTCTCTCAGCAAAAGCGGCGCCCTGCTTCACTTCAGGCTAATATCCGCTCTTTCTCTTTTCACCCTCTCTCTAATGTTTTCCTACTTTTTATTCATGACGGAAAGTGCAGCTGAATGATGATGAAGCCTGCTGCAGTTTTGTATATTTATGAATAGATGCAGAGAGTCATTTAAAAACTCCTCATCGTCTGATGAGTTGCTGCTCTACACTTTAGGACTCTAGCTCTAGCTCCCGTACTCCTTAGCCTTTGTCGCCTGCTCGGTGTAGTTTTGTCAGGACTGGTGGAAAAGAAGGAGTGCTCTGCTGAAAGAATTGGCTTGTTTATATACTGAAGAATTAATGAGATTTTATATGCGCGCAAAAATATACCCGAATGGCACATACGCCACAGTTTACTCCTGTCTCAATGAGACAAAGAGAAAGCGAAAGAGAGAGAGGGTAAACTATGCATGCATACTTTTGGGAGTTTCTTGGGCGGTGTGTCTGTGAAGTATGCGTAGTAGTCTCATAAACCTCAACTCAATGCATTTCAGTTGGTTTCGCCTCTTTTCCTCCTGCTGCAATCTATTTAGCTATTCGCATTCCGATTTCGTTCCCGCAAAGTTAAAGGTCTGTCTGCCTTATTTTATTTTATTTCAGCTGTTATTTGGTATGAGATATACACACGTATTTCACGAAAAAATGAAAGAAAAAATGAAAGAAAAAATTATGAATATTTTCCTTTTTTTCGTATGTCGCGTATTTGCAGTTGTTCTTTGTTTAATCTCGATCAGTATATTTAAATTAAGAGTATCTTACTTAATTGCAATTTCTTGATGTCAGTGACTCGATGGACGTCTATGTGATAGCTTAAATTGTCGCTTTTATTTGCGGGTCAATTTTGTCACTCATTATCTGATCTTTTGTCAAGCTTTAGCCTGCCCACTGATGTAAAGTAGCATAATGCGTGACCAGTGAGTACGAAATGGAGTTGTTCGTTTATTCCAGGGAGGTAATCCACAGTAGCAAAATATTCATTTTATTCTCCTGTTTTCATATGTTCCCTTATTCAAATAAATAAACAAAGCGAAATTGATGCAGTTTCGTTGGAAAAATTAACAAATTTAGAAACACAGAAAGATTAAAAACAAATTACATTTATGTTTGTTGTTTACTAAAGTTCGCTCACTCATACTTTTCATTTTCACCTGACTTCTCTGAAACCTTTCCAAAAGCCTCTACTTCTACATACATTAAACTCTGTCTGGTTCACGTCCTCCTCGTCCATTAAGAGCTTGTTATTTCTTGCTCGTGTTTCCTCTGTATATTTTTTCTCCTTCCTTCCACCCAAATTATTATTGTTCCCTTTGAAGCTAGATTTCGGTTTTTATTTTATTGTAACCATTAGCGGCAATGCGTTGTCTTATGAGAAGCAACTCTCTCAGTGTAGATATTAAGGGACAGCAGAGAAACAATAATTCCATTTCAATTCCAGCCGTAGCGTAGAATGGGAAAAGCACATGCACACAGAGAGTAAAGTGGGAGTAAAGCAGGAGCAGACGAGACAATGCAGTGCATAGAAGAAGAGAATGAAAAAACGAAACTCCAAGAGACAAGCGAAAGAATATTACGGAGAAAGCAATATCTAGAATGGTTGTTGTGGTTGATATTAACCAACCAGTCATTGCTTCTCTCATTCCACAACAAAACGACCTTTTCTAATGCCCTGTACTGCGCTCTATCTTTTTCCTTCCAAAAACTAGTCGTCATCAAGTGCATATCCAGATAGACAATAAGAGAAGAGTCGGAGAGGGAGAGATAGCTAAAAGTAAGCTGTTTCCACAGAGTAATATTCTTTTGTCGTCATCCTCTGCTCCCTTTTAGCTCCACTTACTCCTTCTTCCTTACTACCAGCCCATTGCTTCCGCTCCTTCACTTTATTCAACACGATGATGATGACGATGACGATGATAACGCTTTCCAACTATTATTTCTGCTCTCGTTCCAGTTTACCATCATTACTCAATATTGCTACTGTCTTTTACTGGCTTCAGTTGTTGTTGTTGTTTTTGTGGTGGTATTAAAAGTAGAAAGTAAAATACCTGCTCCACCGGAATTACGAAAGTTATGTTATGAATCACATACACAATGCAGTCCGTTACAAGTTGCAAGTTACAAGCGCAAACTATTAGGGCGAGCAAGCAGGTTTAGATAAGTCCAAAAATCATGCAAGTACATATACCTAGAAAAAAAGGAAAATGATTTTTCCTTAAAACAAAAGAGGAGCAGGACAAAATGAAGGAATGGACGGACGGACAAACATATTGAATGAAAGTTGTGATGGCATGTTCGAGGAGTTAATATAGACCCCATTAGACATTACAGCATGACACCCGCTATTTTCTTCACTCTAACTAGAACGAACAGCCAAGAAAGTACAATATTACTATCTTATCACTATCACCGTTTTTCTCTCTTGTAGCAGAGAAGAAAAGAACAACAATAACAACAAACCGTCCACTTTTTTCTCTATCTCTTTTCGAGAGGAAAAACAACTTAAAAAGTAGACACATCAACAAACAAACAAGAAGAAACAGTAGCGGAAAAGCAAGTGAAAGAGCGAGAGGGAGAGAGTGAAAAGAGCAAAGTAACTTTTCTTCCTGTGGCCGATGTTTGGAAGTAGGAGTAGGAGTCGTGGTGGTGGAATGCAATGGCAATGCCACAAAACTGCTTACCACCAACTATGACTATTACAAGAAGTACTACAACTAACTCTGGGAAAGAGAAGAAGAGCAGAAAAGAGAGAGAGAAAAAAAACAACCACCGCCACACATATATCACCATCGTCAGCAGCATCACTACAACTTCTAGACTTTCTACCATTTATTTCCTTTTTTCCTTTTTCTCTCATCGTCCTCTCCTCGTCGTCGTCGTGTAGTCGTATATATCTACGATGTGGTTGTTCTGCGGGAAAATTTTACATCCACTTTATGGGTTTTCGTGACTTTGGTAGTCATGGGAGAAATTTGGAAGAGGATCATTTTGGCTTCCCAATACTAGCCCATGTAGCATCACACTATTTTCCCTCAAAATTAAACCCAAGAGGGACCATCAAAACCGGTCTATAACTTCTTCGTTTTTCCTCCTCTTCTCTCTCTCTCTCTCTCTCTCCAACAATCCACTTCTTCCACCATCATCGTCGTCATCATCATCGTCATCTTCTCTTTTTTCTCCTCATCTCGACCGTCTCCTTTTTTCCTCCTTGTTCATTCTAATAATAATAATAATAGTATAGGAAAAAATTGAGAAGAGCACTACCACTGTCGCTGGTGTTGGTTTTTGCTGGCGGTAGCAAAAAATAGGGAGTCAGCAAGCTTGTCTAATGTCGATACACTCTGGAAGGGAGATAAAAAAGGCACAAGTTGAAAAGTCATGGAATGGTGTGCACGGATGGCTGGTGGTTACTGTGTGGTTCTCCTTATATTCCATGCATGCCATGTGATGCTCCAGCAGCTCAGTTCGAGCCTCGTTCTAACTAAGTATTATAGAATGCAACGTGTGTGTACGCTCAATATACTTCCACCACTGTAATGCTGTAATGACGATGATACTTTTTTCTTATTGTTCCCTTTTCCCAACAAGGAACGAACCGACTTCATCACACAGAACGAAGAATGCTATGCAAGGAATGACATTACGTTAGGTTACAACAACGTTAGCAATTATTTTGTTTACAATGTTATGGAACGACGAAGACAGGAAAAAGACATTACCAAAGTCAGTTCCGCTTAATGACACTTCGCTGACTCGCTTTTTTCATAGTCAATTCAAAATGATGACGATGACGATAGCGATAGGATTCAGTGTTTTGTTCAAAGTAAAGGGATAACCAATAATGTCATAGTACATACATACATGATACACATCTAGTAGCTGAATGAGTGAGTGAGTGAGTGAGTACTTGATATGATATCTGTTTGGAGAAAAATTACATAAATGGAGGGAAAATGTCGAAGTGGAGGTATTATTAAAACCATCGGAAGGCAATATCATGGCTCCATTTTCCCTGTTCTTCACTAATATTTTTTATTATGAGCGACACAGGTTCAGGTAGACATTACGCTATTTTCTGCCGTCATCGGGTAATTTTTCTCTCTCTTTTGACTGAAAGTATTTTGATAGAGAGAAAATAGAAAGAAGATAGACATTGTGCAGAGGGCAAAGGCTTTATTGTATTTAGTTTACTGGTAGGTAGATAGTAGATTTTCTTTTCGGCTTTCTTGACTTGACTGAACATAAAAAACCCAGCTGCAGCTGTACAATCTCCTTTTTTCTCTCTCTGTTGAGAAAAAAACGACAGACATTGAAAGCTAACCAACCACGATGAAGTAAGACCGCCAAAAAGTATACAAATATTATTGTACTAACATTTCCTTTCGTTTCGTTCTAGGGAAAAGATATAAATTTTCTCTTCAACTGATTGTGCGATAAGTGTGTGCGGTGGATGTGTAGCGGAAAGATACAAACTAATACATACATATATTTTCGCTATAGAGCAAGAATTCATGTAGAGACAGAGAAAAGTTAACAAAAAGGAAATGTTTCACGGGAGCAAAGCAGGGAAACACAGAACCTTTTGTAGATAGATACTTACATATACATACATTGGCACACACAAAAACTTTTTATGGTCTTTTTCTGGTACTATTAGAAAGTTGTAGTCATTTCTGGTAGGAAAAAGGGAAAAAGAGAGGAACGGAAAAGGTAGTTGGAGTAACAACAAAAAATTCTACTACGCAGCCACAAACGACAACGGAAAGCACATTTCCACCATTTCTCCTACTACAACTACCAACCACCACTAAACATTGTATTGGCTCCACTTTCCCCTTTTTGCTTTTGGCAAAAGAGAGGAGAAAAGAGAAAACCTGTTCTTTTATTGTGCACATATGCTTTTCGTTTGTTTGTATCCCTCAAAAATATTAGCTTTCCTATAGTCCATTTTACGTATTCTTTCTTCGCAAAGAAGAGGAGAGAAAAAGCAACAAAAAGGATTTTCGTCTCTTTTTCAAAAACTCTCTCGCTTCTCATTCTCTTGTAAACTGAGTAAAGTTCAGTGAGTCGTATGTATATTAGTAATGCATATATTGGAATTGATATATTGAGAAAGTTGAGGCTGAGAGTGAGTGGAGAATGTAGCAGTATTATGTTTTTTCTGCTAACACAAAAAAGAAACGCAATGCCTGTCTTGGCTTTCTTGTGTTGTGAAACATATATTTATTCTCTTCTTTTCCCTTCTTTTTTCCACTCAAAACTAAAGTCAACAATACATAAATACGAACTTGGAAGAGGAATTGCATTTTATGAAAATCTCCCTGTTTCTAGGCGAGACAAGGGAGAAAACCAAAGAGGCTACTCACAAAGCAGCTTTTTAGTTTTCTACCTGTATCTTTCTTTTCTTCCAAGCAGAAAAAATATACAAAATTTTGGCAGTACCTGCAGCAAGAAACGCGTGTACGTATTTATATATGCACTGTGACTAGGAAATTCCAAATTATTTTCAATTAAAGAAAAGGTCATAAATATTTGCAATTTACCCACTTTCGATCGACGCTTTCAAACATACACCGCTGCAGTGATTATTGTAGAAAGTTCGAAGAAGAGGCAAAAGTTCAAGAGGAACGAAAGTCGCTGAATCAGAATGCACGCGGTTCACTAGAACAGGAAAACTTTTTCATTCAAAACCATTTCTATTCGCTGTAAACTTTTTCTCGTTAGATAGTCCTACTGTAATAAAAGTCGAAACGTTTCAATGTTTGGCAGCTCCCAATTTAAAAGTGATTACTTTGGGAATATTTTTTGGATACAGCTTTCAAAAAAGCAGTGAACGTGATTTTTATCGTTTCAGGCAAGGACAAAAAATAAGTAAATTTCGAGACCTGTCTTTTCCCGTCTTATAATATCTAAACTGCTCGCCAATCGTACTCAACAGACGTATGGGACAAGAAATTGAATAAATGGAGCATAACACAAATAGAGCATCAAGATTATTGCCTAAGCTGCTAATTTAGTTGCTTAAAGTATCTTCATATTTTGATGGACAAATTCCAACTCTAGCGACTCATTTAGGAAAGATGCCTGTGTTGTGTGACTGGATGGAGTTAATAGAGCTGAGAGTGAGGTTGTAGGTCGACAGACCCTCGGCAAAAGCAAAACAAATTATATTATTGGGAAGTGTAGGGAAAAGGGCAACTCAGGTCATGTGATAAACTAAAGTAATCATAATAATGCGCAAAATTGGTTGGGTTTTTCCTCTCTGTTTCTGTCCTCCCACAGATGCACCACGACTTACTTTCCAAAGAATGACAGAGTCCACTTGAATGAACGACACATCCAGAGAGGCAGAGGATGATGTAGTGGAGTAGAGATGCTCCGTGCTCCACTCCTCTCCTCTTCTGCTCACCTTTTCATGATGTAATGAACATATGTAACAATTTTACTTGTTTCATGTTTCCTCTCTCGATATGATCAACTTTGTGTGGATCACCACACAGAGAATGGTGCACTCAAATATACTGGAGAGAAAATAGGATGAGGTTCCAGATAATTAGGGAAATCGGTAATAAATCAAATCCCTCGGTGACTCCCATTTCTCGTCTTTCCCCTTTTTACACACGAGAGGAAAGACATTATTTAAGCGTATTCTCCATTACTTTGGCGTGCCCTTCAGAAGGCGGAATCACAACAAGTCGATGCCACCATTGTCAGAGTCACTCCTCCACTCTTCTGTCTCTCAAGTCAGACCATCTCGTCTCCCACATTCATTTTCGTCCCCATTGTACATGTATTATATATTCCAAAAGTAATATGCTGTCAACCTTCAAGTAATAATCACATTCATGTATTCATTCCACTTATTTATGGTATTAATAAACTCCTGAAAATTATGATCATTCATGTTTGATATTGTACATATACAACTATCGCAACATCATTACTACTCTTCTATTACTAAGCATTAGTTAAGGAGATGATAATCACCATAATATCATCTACTTACTTTCTTATATACATCTGCTTTTGTCTGGTTTCAAGTGACTTGCCCAAGAGACATGGAAAATCTTACCAAAAGGTTTATTCCTAAATGTCATTGCGGTAGTAAAATTACAATTTTCTACCTTTGAACTTAAAAATGCTAATGGTAAATTAGCGAAGGCTCGTTCTAATTACTTCTAAATAAAAGCATTCTCTATAAAGCCAGAATTGATCACCAAACTCTTGTCAGAAATGTGTGTAATATTATTACGTTCGTATTTTTTGTCTGCGATATGTACCTACATTAATATTATAATGCACAACAACACTGGAGAACGTGCCAACCTGCGCTCACTTCTGTCTCGCAACTTTTTTCTTCTTGGTTGTTGTAGTTTGTTGTAGCGTATTTAAAACACAAACTACGATAGTGGAATGCAATGCATGTACACAGAAATCTGTTCGAGTTACAAGTTACGGAAAGGTCACCATGAAGTAGAGAAGTTGTGGAGTAAGTTATAAATTCATTTTTTGCTTGGTATCCTTGCTACAATTCAGATTACAGCCATTACGTAATTTTATGCTGATCGCTAGGGAAGGGATGAAGGGCAATAAAATGTGAATCGGAACTGGAGCTGAATCAACTGGAAATGTCTACAGGGATTCCATAATATTTTGTACTAATAAAATCCTGATTTGTTTTCTGCATTTGTTAGCCAAGCACTTATTACGAAAGTAGTGCATAAGTGCAGAGATACATCCGTCCGCATCCACATCCCATTCTTCTCATCCATTTCCATCACTCCCCTCCTGTTTTATGTTTTTCTTTCCGTTTACCTAAAAATCAGCCTTATGTACAATAATCATAACAATAATCACAAAAACATTTTACTACCTACTCAAGCTGATAATACTTATGACTTGTAAATCATGATCTAATTTTATGAAATGTGAATGTGAATCTGTAAACATGCGAATATTATTCATGAGCATTGCATTTGTCTAGCCTACCCTCTTCAGGCGTGTTTTGACCTGTCAATTCTTCGTATCAGTTACGTAATGCGTGTATAACACATAGAAAACTACAAACACGATCAGGCAGGACATATTTTTGTCTGTAAAACCGCCAGCTCCAGAGGAGTCTGGGTCCGCACACAAATATCTCCTTTTACAGATGTTCCCGTAAAAAAGTCAAAACCTATTACTGTCACGATAATGGATGCTCTGTTTTTCCTTTTCCATAAGAAGGTAGAGTATCCATGAGATTTTTTCTTCAGTTTTTATGTATGCCACGGAGTAATGCGTACTTGTTACTGTTGTTGATCTTATTATGATATCATGAACAGGATCATCCTGCTCATCATCATAAAAAGCTGTGTAAAAGTAAATGCAGAATGAAAACATGTTCTTGTCTCACTGCCTGCCTACTTTCCCTTCTCATCCTCTATCTCACAGTCTCAGAGTAAAGATCAATCCATCGGAAAAAGGCAGAAGAGAAGAGGAGGGATGTGATCTAGTAATGATATGAACATCAGGGGACTTGATTGCATGACAGATCGTGGCTGGAACAAGAGGCCTTTTTCAGGGATTACTAATCCTTTTCGGGCGAATCCCCAACTTTTCCTCTCTGCTTTTCTCTGTGCTTCTTTTATTTGTATAATACCCATATGAATGAATCGTTACTCTATCCAACTCATCCTCGTTCGTGGTACGGTATTACTATGCACTTAATATTATCTTTATGCTTTGCATATTACCCACTCGTCATGTTTCCTGACAATATTTTGACAAGGACGGCTTCACTCTCGAAGCCACTCCATACACAACAGATATTATCTGCCTGTAGAGTAACATCAGAAAAAGTTTCTGGGAGCTGGAGGATCAAAAGAGAGCTTTTGTGTGCAAGTTATTGTTGCTATTATTATTATAAGTGCAAAGAGCATTATTATTGGAAGTGTGGTAGGGAGAGATGGCAGGCAGGAAGGAAATAAGGAAGTACGATTCGAAAACTGTAGTGAACTGAAAGAGATGAGCGGGTACTTTAGGGATTGCCTTAATTTGATTTTGATAACAAGTTAATGTCGCTGCTACTTTGAGCTCTGCCGATTATCTTGATACTTTTCTCTCATTTACTTTACTTTAATGCTTGTCAAACAACACTCGAATATGTTAACACTCAAGTCCTTTTTTATTACACCACGCATCTGATTCGACACTGTTTGAGTTCAACTCATTCATATAATGCTTAGCTCACTCACACGCTTCTGTCAAAATGTGAGATTCTCAGGCCAGACTCAGACTTTTTTATTTATGTAAGTTGCAATGCAGTGAGTTAACAAAATCCAGTCCTCCTAATCTGATCGCATTATTTATCTAGATACGTCTACGATTGTGCAAATACAGCGTCAAGTGCATTCTTCATGTCATACTTATGAAAATGTCAGGTGAATAAATTATACTAGTGGAGCGACAGAACAAAAAAAAAACGTTTTTTTTTTGCAAAGACACAAAGATAGAGTAGAGAAAGTTTCTCTTCTGCCATTTTCTTCTCGCCATAAAGTATCCGTAGTTTATTTATTTATTCTAAAGCGCCAACCATCGGCTTAACGCATTTTGGCAAGCAGTTAGCAGCTCGTTCACACATACTCAAGTGCTATCTACCATTTTACTGCATAATAAATGTGGGAAAAATGGGGGGCCGGCCAACCGGTGTGCCCGGTTCAGCACTAAACTAAACTGAGGTACATTATAATACAGAAGAGAGACTGTTCCATTATTGTAAACACATACGTAAGTAATATCATTGGCCACACTCAGTTTCTTGCTCAACAAATGCACACGATTTGTTTTATATTTACGAATAGGCACATCGAATCGGCAGCGGCAACAGCAACAGCAGCAGCATGCAGTTACACTTTGTTACATGCATATACTTTATTCATCCATTCACAAAGAAGAAAAAAATTGCTTAAGAAGGAGGAAGCGGTCGTCAGACATTCTCTGGTTTTAAATTGTACTTTTATTGTGTGTATCATGAAAATAGACTGGCAGAAACACGTGTCTGTAATGTTTAAGAGAAAGCGAGTAGCAGCGGACAGGGCAAGGGCAGAGAGAGAGAGAGAGCGGCAAAATGGGAAAAGTGTGTGAATGTGGCTGCCTAACAAGTCTTAAGAAAACCGGAGAAGTAGACCAAAGATAAATATTGAGCAGGTCAATCAAAAATGTATAGGAAAATGTCATTCCTTTTCTTTCTTTCGATAAAGTTGTGCTGGTTGCAGTAATTCTCCATCAAAGAACTCAGCTCACTCACGGGATTTTCCTTCTCCTTTGCAGTAGTATTAACGAATCGTTACATTTTCTAAAAGAAAAAAAGTGGTTGCTTGGTTGGTTCTTGGTTCTGAACTTGAATCACTCCACTCACTCCTTTCTCTTCCTTCATCTTTAACACGTATTGATTTCAGCCTGAGTATTAAAAAGAAACTCAAAATAGAGAACTTGACAGTTTAAAAAAGTAATACTGATTCGTACTTACATAAAAATGTTGATGTCAGTCAGTCAGTTTCACCAAAATGTTTATAGGGAGTGCTCTTTCTGTAAGTACAGAAAACAGAAATAATTTACAAAATTAGTTTAAGCACACACATCTGCTTTTTTACAATTTGATTTTCAGTTTCTTCTCTGTATTTTAAATTCGATTTCGCTGTCTCCTTAAATACACCATACACCACCTATTATTCGTACTACTTCATGCGATTATTACAACCTACAAATATACAGTACAGATATCCACGTAGATTCCTACAATGTCAAAATAGTAAACTAATAAAAGCCCGTGATTTTTTCTGTCCCTTTCCATTTAATTCTCAGGGTAACTTTGGACGTTGTCGGCATTCAAAAAGCACAGACATTTCTTCATGAATCATGCTGTATTTCTAAACTTCCTTTCACTACAACTTCTCGTCAAAAGAAAAAGAAAAAATCTTCCCTTTCAGTGCTGCTGCCGCTACAGGTCTTATGTACATTAGTGACATTAGTTTCACGTAGAAATTGGTGGTCGTCCTCGTTTCTTTGTGGATTAGGTGCTTCTCACAAAAATGATATTAAGAGGAAATCTATACAGGAGGTTTCAATGCTTATTGGATCACACACCGTCAAAAACCATTACCGACTCTGCTGAACCGAAAGTCAGCTAAAGCCAAGAGAAACATGCAAGATTTTTTGTTGTTGCAACATCATCTTTCCTTCCATTCCTTCCTTCCGTCTTCTTTGTTCAACTCCTTGTCCATAAATATATCTTCGGCGGAAAATATCTACTGCTTGCACTGCTTGCCCTCCTCACATTCAATTTATTTCTCCAACTCTGATGAAGGATTCTCAAATAAGTTTGAGTTGAAGCAAGCGTAAACCATACACACTCATACATACTCTGAAGTCTGAAGGTGGTCCTGACCTGGTGATATTCTATGTACATACATTGTACACATCTTCAACACTCTGTAAAAAGTAATGGGAAAAGGCAAAAGCTTCAAGCTTGTAGAGTTTTATTGAGCTTCCTCTGACAAAAGCGGATTACCTTCCATTATTATTACCCAAGTGGGTACCCAGCAAAAAAGGGGATACTTCTGCACAGCCACCACCACACACCACTCCTTACTCGAGTTGAGCGAAACGCAGGAGTTGTAGCGGGAAGGGCAACGGCAACGGAACAGAACATAAGCAGCAGTAGAAGTGGAAGTAGAAGTAAAAGCAAAGGGAAAAGACGAAGACGAAGAAGCGAGTTTTGAATGTAAAGAAAGGAGAAGCTAAAGCAGGCTTTAAGGATAATGTCCAAATGTAAATGAAATAGAAGTGCATGTCACACAAAATGTAGTGGTGGCGGTGGAGCAGAGGAGGAAGAGAAAGACGAAAGAAAAATAATAAACTTTTCCTTGAGTATAATGTAAAATGTAACCCGTTAAAACAACGTTATTATTATTATGCTCTTTCTCTCTCCTCTTCCTCACTTCCTCTCGCTCTCTCCTCTCTCCTCTATTTTTCGGCTTTCTGCATGACACGAAACAAGCGAGTTCCTCTGCTCTGCGTACGTAGGTGTTTATACAGCACGAATAAACATTCTTATTCGTCATAGTCGTTATCGTTGATGTTCTCCTGTAATGGGTATTTATAATAATACGAAATGTAACAATATCAGTTTTGCTGGCTGGTGATGGTATTATATTATTATTGTGACTATTATCAACACCCTCGTTACATTCATTCGTTACTCGTTCCTCTCTGATGTGAAGGCAAAAAGTGTTATGTAGGTACGTACAACATTCCACACACTCGTCAATTTCAACCTTGGAATACCATAATAAAAGTAATGGCATTGAGAAACGGCCTGTGTAGAAAAGTCTTTCTTTCGCCATCGAGAAAAATTTTCTTCTCTTTTTACGCAAAATTAGAAATTCGTTCCATTAGAAATTCTAATCTTGTGATCATTTCTCGCTGCTCATTTGGTAGCCAAATATTGGAAATATAATTTTCGGAGAGAAAAATGCTTTTCCGTTTTCATACGCCTCTAGTTGGAAATGACGACAGCTGGGCAGAGCGATATGATTACCTATTATAATATCGCAGAAGGCAATCAGAAATGTTCCAACAATAGTCAAACGTTTCCTGCGTAAATAAAAAAAAAAGAAAAGAAGAGTGAATGCAGACTAGAGTATGAATGCGGAGGGAATGTCATATCCGTCTGGTATTTGTGTACTTAAATTCCTTGCCATGGCATAGTCATATGTGAGCAAGTGGCTCGTCTGCTCTGCTCGCTTTGTAGAAAGAAAAAGAGAAAGAGGCGAAGAGTCAATAGTGAACTTGCACAATATTTCTTATTATATTTTCGACAGAAAGTACAATGTAAAATTGTGATGTGAATACATATTTATCTATTCCAAAGAGAGAAAGAGAGAAAACACAATGTAAATGTCTAAAATTGGAGGAGAGGAGAGGAAGAGAAAGGAAAAGGGAATTGAACGAGTTCATAGAAATTATACATATTCAGCAGCAGTGCAGTGGCACTACTGCCGTAGTAAATATTAGCAGAAGTGTTCCAGTCGTATTCTCACTCACTCATTCACTCTGTAAATACTGCCGTTCTTTTGTGTGCTCTATACACTAATAATAATAATAATCACTATAATAATAATAATAATAATAATAGTAATAATAATAATAATAATATGAATATAGGAAGAAAGAAAAGTATCAAGGCATGTTCATAGACAGAGTGAGACCCACAACGAACAAGGAGAAGAGAAGTCTAGAGAAGAGAACAGCATCTATCTATCTGCTTTCCATTTCTCCCTTGTAACATTTTCACTCTGCGTGTTTATTTGTGTCTCTTTTCGCTCTCTTATGCGACGGCTCATGAATTATTCATAGCCATTTTGAAATTTCACTTGGATCGCATCGTGTGTGCATGCAACTGCTTTTTCCAATTGGCGTGCTCTGCTAACTCTTTCTTTCTTTATTTCTTTCTGTCTTTCTCCTTTCTTCCAGTTGTACTTGTGCAAGCTCTAAACACACTCCTACTACAAAAGGATGGGTATTATTCTATTCCACCTCCTCCTCCTTCCTTCATTCCTTCCTTCCTCCTTTCTATCCCAACGAGAGAAGAAAAAATTGGACAACAGAGTCGAGTAAGAGTTCAGCGACAGGAAAATATAATAATAATAGGAGGGATTTTTTTACATTTATTTATTCCACTGCACTTTCATTTCATGGGAAATGCTCTGCCTCCGCTCACACAAAAACTGTGTACGCTTCCTCTGTTAATCCAATCTACCCATCCGGCAGAAAGTGCCACTGTAGTATTCGTTGTTAACTCGACTTAGGTAAAACAGCTCAGGTTATTTTAATAATACAAATCATAAACACACTTTTTTTTCAAGAACACTATGCGGAGTGTGCTAAATTGATTTTCCCTATACAACTTGTGTGTGTCTGAGGTATAATATTAAAAGGCCAGAGGCTTTGGGCGGTCAATGGCAACGAGCGGATTGAGCGGATGAATGAAAGATCGCATTTTCCTACTTGTAATGTTCCAGCTCTACATCTTAAACTGCTTTCGACAGACTTAACCTCCTCAATGTTTCCAGTTTTCACTTGGCATTTTAAAAATCAACGTTTTCTATCCATGATGCAGTGGAACTTACCAAAATACGAACTTTACATTCAATGACAACAATGGCAATCGCTCCTGGGACTATACTGTTAAGGTGCTCTCTTAAAACGTATTCTGAGTTGGTTGCTCTGCAGCGAGAAAAATGCAAATTTTATGTCATCATGGACTTTAATAAAAAGTTTGTTAAATTTAATATTTTTATGGATGTCACAAAATGATTAACATCATGTGTGTTAGTATACGAATACTTAAAATCATCGACACATTTAACATTTTTAGCTGTTACATTGTATACAGATTTCCTTTGTTTTTTAAATAAACATTAGATTTTGCCAATTAAATGGTTAGCAAAATTTTATACTTTTCATTCTCATTCTCGGGTTGTATAAGGTAAAACAAAGTTGAACACTGTCGCGGGCTTCCCGCCTATAACTACGTTCTTAAGTTAGTGACTGGTGATTTGGTGCGAAAATAAAATTTGTAAAAAGAATAAAAGTGAGAATGAGACAAAAGGAGCGTGGAAGAGGAGAAAGGAAAGGAGATTAAGTGGTATCACATGCCCAGCTTCCCATCTTCCTTCAACTAACCTTTCCATTCTACGATGCTCCACTTTGCCCTCTCATTTCTAATCTCACTAATTCTGATTGAATATCACATGGAGGAAGTACAGCGTAACTTTTCTACGCTCTTCCTTATGTATAGCATGTATTCATTCCAACCACCTTCCATAAAACTCCTCCAAACTAAAAATCTTCGTCTTTGCTGTTCCGTTACACAGTTCTCGCTTCCCTATCCACGTCTCTCTCTCTGCTGGTGGTTCATCATCCTTAAAGTGAAAAGTGGCATACATGTAACTTACTTACCTCGTTACATGTGTCATAGATAAACACGATTTGCTTTCATCTTGTCTTTCAAACCACTTACCTATCTGCCTTAGTAGTTTCCAATGTGACATTACATTACGAATATTCCATTCCTCTCCTATTATTTTCAACGAGTATATAAATAAATTGAGATTATGCGCAATAAGTTGATGTTTGTTGGCCAGCCAGAAAAACCGATTTATTGTAATTGATAGTCAGCCAGCACTCATTCCACGAACCAATTACGACCACTGACATTTTGTGTAGATGAAAGGTGATTGCAAATCGAGAGAATTTGAACAAAATGAACATGGTAAAATTGAAAATTATTTATTGTATTGTGTTCTTGTTAAATTATACCGGATTTTTTAATTAAGCCAGTTAAAACCTCTTCGTGTACAAATGGCCCAAAATGTATTGAAGGTATGTCAAAGAAGACGGTTGGCGATGTCTTAATGAGAAGGTAATACGATAAAATATTAGGTCATCAAGTCGTCTGACTGATTAAAGGAATGAAGGAATTGTCAAACAAAATTCCATTTTTCTCTTTCTATGCTACTACGAGGCTCTAGACGATAGCAGATAGCACAATGATGTCACAGATAAATACTGAGATAATGTTCACGAGGTAAAGAGGAAAACGAGCGTGGTTGGCATATGTAACTATACTAACTAAGTATAACCAGCCAACCGATCGAAATAGGTATTTTCAGAAAAACGTTTTTTTTTTTTGTGGGGGTGCGCTCTTCTCTCCTATCCTATGTGTCTTCACTCGCTCTCTCTTCGATTCCATTTTTTCACATGTGCACTTAATTAAAGAAAAAGCGCATGCAATTCCCCGAACAAACAGAGAAAATTGTATTTATATACTCCACATGTCATGCCTCAGCTCAGCCACCACAAAACTAAAGTAAACGACCAAGGTAGAAAGAAGCCTATCGAATTGACTTGATAACAAAAACGGAAAAGCTACACTTCAGTAAATAACAGTGTCTAAAAAGCAGTTGAATAATAATATTTGAACGTGTGCTAGAATAATGCAAAATGCTAACGCTTCCTTTCTTCGTGTTTCCTTTATATCTACCTGAAACAGCTGAACATTGAGCGGTTCAATAATCGAAAACAGATACATACACCAGAAAAATGTTCAGAATGACCACACGGTTATGTTCACTTTTTCTGCTCATGATATTTAGAACAACGACAAAATTTTCGACTTTCTCTCCTTTTTTACCGTCGTAGTCGATTTTAAAAACAGATCTTGTCATATCGCCAGCTCAGCTTATGATATGATTGTATATGGAATATGTGCTTCACTTTACAATGCCCGCTGAACATACATATTCCAATATTCGTTCGACTCTTTCAATCTCATGCATAAGTAAATATGGACACAACAATGTGCTCAATACTTATAAAAAGGAAGTGCGTTTGTCTCATAGAAAAAACAAGAAGGATACTATCGGTGTGGAATTGGGAAAGGTACCTGGCTTTTCGACATGATTCAGGCTGTTTATTTTTTCTTCAACTTTGTCGTTTGTACGCGGACGTTGCCGTTGTTGCCTACAATTGTTTTTCTCATTTGCTTTTCCACATAAAAATAAGTAAGGATATCAAAAACAATAAAAGTGAGCTGGGCCTATCAATAATCTCAAATTGGTCATGCAATAATTCTTTTCGTACACCGACAAAAATATATTCTGACTACAACAATGATTATTATTTTCCCCATTCTGTCGAAACCCGCAGTATAATGTCTGTCCTGAACTGACTGAATGAGCAGTGAATAAGCAGGGCACACAGGTGCACTTCTTTCAATGACAGTAATCACACTGTCATACTGAAGGGGTACCGCTGCCGCTAGAAAAGAAAAGAAATAACTGGCATTATTGTCTATGTCACTTGAACAAAGAGAGTCTTTATTTTCTTGGGGTGTTCGTCTCGTTGATGTTGATATAAATTTCTCTTGCATTCCGGAGTCTACATGAAAAATCGAGCAAGGCTCTTTTTAGACGAACCATACGATTACGCTGGGCCACGAGATGGAAGAAAAGAAAAAACCTTTTCAAAGTTTGTGGCAAAACCTTTTTCACTTAACAAACAAAACATCTTTGCATGAGATGGAGAAGAGAGTGCATTACATTGCAATGATGATGAAGATGAGGATGAGCATGATACGCACGACTCTGCAAATTATGTCAAAGAGAAAAAATAGGGGTGCGAGCTTATTTCGAAGATGACTACTTACTCTCGCCTTAAACCCACTCACCTTCACTCTATCTCCGCTACCGCATCGAGTACATAACTTGCTAGTTAATAATGCTTAATGGAAGAAAACGCATAAATTTTCTCCCTCTTTCCCTCCGTCTGCCTAATTCAATACACAATGGGAAGTATAGTTGAGAGAGACGTGCCTGATTCCCATTACTACATTTTTTTATTAAAAAAGATGTTTGTAAAACTTTTCTAGTAAGGTGATGATGAACGCAGCGATGAAAAAAGTTTTTAAAAGTGCATAAAGTTAATAAAAACGGGTTTAGAAAAAATAAAAATTTACGATGTCTTCTACATTAATTGTGTTAATTAATTAATTCAATTACAATCCCGTTTCTTTCTGCAATTTTGAAATGAATGAAAGGGAAGGTGAAATTCAGTATTAAGATAGTGAAGATCTTTGTAGGAATTGTGTGTAAGGTAGTTTGAATTTAAATAAGTAAGAAGAAAGGGACGTAAGGAGAGAGACCGAGGTAAGCCACATTGAAAGGAAAATGAAACCCAAAGTGATAAGCTTTGTTGATCATTTCGTGTCCCACCAGAGAAGAGAAAGGAGTGAGTGTAATGTAATATGAAACGCGACACATGTACATACTTTACATTATCCGCAAATAGTTGAGGTCGGATAGCGTGCAAGGCTAAATGTCTCTTATTTATACATTCTTTATCCACTCGGTGAACACATCATCACATCGTCGGGAATATGTGCTCTGCTCAAACCAAACTAAACAAGGAGCATGCAGTTTGTGTGCGAATGCACGATAAGTATAAAATAGAGTGGAAATTGGAGGAGAAGAGAGAAGAAAGAAGGATGTTGCTTTGGTTGGAGTCTGCCTCTGCTTCTGGAGAGAAAGTAAATCAGCTTAGCATTTGACCTAAACACCTTTACCTATTCAATAACAGGGTTGCCATTCTCATTAAATATACACCATCATCTTTAACTATGTATGTCCCTCCTCCACCCAACCAAATCTTCACACTCCACAACTTTCCATTTTATGTGTCTTTAGAGCAAAGAAAAGGAGACACGGAGAGAGAATCGGGCTTAAGAATCTTGTCGTAATCTCGCACAAAGTGAAACTAACTGGGTAACGCAAGTTAAAATAAGTGCGGCCTTATAAATATAATGTGCCCATATAAAAGCATCCCAAGTAAGCCCATGTCCGCCGCTTTCATTTCATAGTCCCAGACTGCCTCAAGAAGCAATTTCTGGGAAGGTGTTTGCTGTACATACATTACCTGACATCACATCCATGTCTGTGGATAATCTCTTAAAAATACCGTTGCGTCCTGCTACTTGTGAAATAAGTTAAAGTAAAAGTAGCGATGACGCGGTGTGGTGACCGGGCAGAGTGGAAAAATTATTTCCTTGCTATAACAAACCCGAACCAAAGAAATTATCTACTAAACCAGAACCTAACATTTTTATTCCATGCCCCAACAATGTTACTCGACTGTGGACCGCCGCATTTGTGTGGTCTTCCGTAATATTTATTTTTATATAAAATGTTTTACGAAACACTTTGATTTTTCACTTGACTACTACAATTGTAGCCTGTTGTGAAACTATAGGCTTGCAACTTAAAAAATACTTTTTGTGCACCTTGAAACAAAACGTACGATTTTAGATTTCTTCTCTTTGTGTGCTTTGTAGTGACAAGAGAGTTGCCACTTGAGTCTAATTGATACCCTGACACATTCACGATACATGAAGATTGGTAGTTTGCGTTGTTTCCAGGGACGGAGATAGTTGTGTTTGAACACTTGAAAATCATGAAACACACCCGGCAATTATTATCCCTACCTTTCTATTTTTGCTTTAGTTACCTCAACTACTGACAAAGAAAATGTATTTGTACTGGAGTCATATCCAAACAAGCTTTGTACTTTGTTTGAGTGTGTACTTTAGTTATTAGAATCCGCGATGCGATTTTTTATTTGCGTACTTTTCGTTGTGTTGTTTCAGCTTAAATATTTATTATTGTGGGCCACCTCCATCACACAAAACCCTAGTCAGAGACTGAGAGCAACCTACAGAAATGCACCGTTGACATTCCATTCTTTCCATTCGCTTTCTCCTTTCCCTCACTCCAAAACACAATGTACAAAAGGGTACTGAACATTGATACGCAGAATTTTTGCACGGTACACCACATTAGTTATCTCAGCTTTAGGATGGAATGGAGGGTTATGAGGGTGACGGTGATGATGCAAGTAAGTAAACAACTCACAGTTTACTTTTGTGTGGCAGTTAGTAATTACAGGTAAAATTTTCCGTAAGTAGCCCCTATTTCTCCCATCTCCGAGTTGTGAATGATGATGATGAGAGGTTATTATCTAGACTAGGGTGGACGTGATGGCTGCTGCTTCCAACCGTCCTGCACTCTACCTGCTATGTTTTACTTTTCCCACTAAAATTGGAAACCATCACAACCACAATTATAATGTCAGGTCATATCATTTCTCAAGTGCTGGTTCTCAAGTGGCTGTGCAAGCAAGCTAAAAGCTTATTATCACGCGCAGTTTCCATGTCTCCTTCAAAACAAAACAGTCATTTAGATTTTTCGATCAGCATGAATACCGCCCAAGCACATTCTTAAATAAGGTCATTATAGCTTCGAAACATGTTGTACTTTCTAAATGCTCTTTCCGGGTGGTCAATTAAGTTTCACAAAATGCTCACTCTATGAATAATAAAACTTTCTTTTAACGTAACACAGTTCTCTCCTTTAAACGGATTTTTAAACTCCACTCTGAATAAATCTGTAAAGTGGATCATACAAACAAACAGAAAAGTAGCATCGAGTAGCCATAAATTGGCATGTTACTGGTTCAACTTTTCTACTTAGGAAAAAACAAGAAATTCGTTGGATTTAAGCGATGAGTTGATTCATGCGATTTACTTCGCGGACACATATGTAAATACAGCGTTTGCATAAAATAAATCCATCCATCTCAAAAAAGACGAACGTAATGGAGAAAGAAAAATGAAGAGGAGCAGGATGAGGACGAGAAACGTATGGATTTGCATAACCATGAATCCCTTTCCAGAGTGCTAGAGGAAAAGAGGTACCTAACAAAATGTTTTGTAGTATGGGTGGAAGAAAGAAGGGAAAAAGTGAAAACGCTTAGTCCTGCTTGCACTCACACACTCGTGTAACTACCACTCAGAAGGTAAAATAGGCAAATAGTTTGGAGAAAACGCGAAGACGAAAGTTGTATAGATTCATATAGGCCGTCACACAAGCGGTCGAGGAGTAAAAAACTCTCGGACATAAAATACACTTTTTATCTGCATCGTACATTGCGTTTTTATTGCGTATTATGTCTATCTGGATATAATATTGTGCTGTTGTGGACTAAGCTTATGCACACGTTATGTATTTAGTAGGTAATATATAAACGCATTCAACTCACTTTTACTTTGATATAACACTCTGCTCGTTCACTCGTCGTCACCGGGAATAATATCGTAGCGTCATAGTCATATGTGTGCGTTCCACACACTTCACAGCAGCATGCTTTACTTACGATACGTAGGTAGCGGCTCCGTTATTTTTTACAACGAGTTGAGTTTCCCAAGCTCCAGGAAGAAGAAGAGGAGAGTGAAAGAGAGAAAAAATGTATTCACAACGGCTCTAAAGCCACATGTCTTTAGTAAAGCCCTCTTAGCCGCTGAATAATTTAGCACAAAGTCAATTTCGCAGTTCACCAAACTATTTACCATGTGCAGTACTTTTATTGACTCATCTTTTACCTTTAACTGACTTTTTATATTCCGATTTCTTTTTTTTCTCGTCTCCACTCTTCCTCACTCACTCAGATATGTAGAATGTTAGATGGCTAGTTGAAGGGTATGTTTTAGTGTACCTAGCACTATCGTTTCTCTTTCTGTGTGCATAGGTACTTTTCAACCTTTTTACATGCTTGCACGCCACACCTGTCTTCTCTTTAGATTCCTTTTTCTTTCCTTTTCTCTTTCTCTCTCTTCCTTCTTTGCCTCCTACTGATTTGACAGTCTTTCGTATTATTACCGTGGGTTTTTCAGTCCAAATTGTCAGTAGACAGCACATGGCGAGTGAGCAGAAATGGGGATATTTTGTGGTTGCTTCCCTTCACCATATAATTGTTTTCTCTGACTTTCCTTTCCTCCAGTTACATTCTACAGTTTCGCTTCACCAGAGGTATTTGGCAGTTTAATATTTTTGTCGTTCACTGTGACGGTCGACCGGGGATACTTTTGTTTCACGAAAAAAAATCGAACTAAATTTTGATGACGCAAGTTAAATATCTATACTGTATATTGTATTTTAATTGCAAATGCTTTCTCTCAGTGTTCCATCTCATTTCATTCAAGGTCACCGTATGTAAAGAGCAGTGAATGAATTGTGTCAAAAAACTTACTTTTATAGTGGAAAGCCAGTGTCGTTGAGTGTCTATTGAAGAAGCTGGAATAATAATAGATGGAAAACATTTATTTATTTATTTACTCATTACTAGCAACAAAAAGGGATTTTTTTGTCAGCCAGGGTAATCGTGAATAATGTTTCCAGAAGAGAAAAAATGTAGCAGTGGCCTTGCTCAAAAATTAAAATCCATATGTTGATTCAATCGATGTACGGTACATACATAACGAATGGATGGCTTACATTATATAAAATGCATTATTATGATATCTCTTCAAGTTGAGCGCAAGAGTTTTTTTTCGTTTGTTGACCTGGGACAATGTGGTTACAACATTTAGTAGTCTCCCTTTCATGCATATTCATTGGCGAAAATTACCTGTGTCAACCATTCTAAATGATACAGTCATTTAAGTTTACTATCTAGTCGTCGTCGTAAGTAAGTAAGTAGTTTTTACATATTTAACTATATAATGCTACTTCGTAACCGTATGGTAAGGCCGGACATTTCTCGGTGGACACATGTGTAGCGTAGTACGCATATGCATGAATAATGCCACACATTGGTTGGCAGTGCTCACTTTGCTGTACACGAACCAAGCCCAGCGACCATTGCATTGCACACAGAGAAAGAACTTGAGTTGAGTGGGCTTAGTTTATAATTTAACAGTTGGAAATTACCAAATCAACTTCCTCATTGATTACAACCCATTCCTAGTCAAAATATTATTCAATATACATGTATTCAATTATACTTGTCTCGTGAATAGAGAAAAGTGCAACGACATAATGCTCCATAATGCTTACGCGCTGCATGGATTTTTTAAATGTGGCTGACAGGGCAGGGCAGCGAGCCATAAAAGCAGAACATGGCAAAGGTACTTGAAACGACATTGACTAAATAAAAGATACAATTATTATTATTGGGTCCATTTTCAATACGGAGTTCACAAGTTCCATTAATGATAAACACTCTTCAAAATGAATGAATGATGTTGAAAATGAATTTATAATGTGATTTCTTATGTTTGATATGACCGAGCCACCGGCACAAATATGCAAATGTTGCCTTGCCGTCTCCTTTCACTATTACTACTATTTTACTATTACTACTAACCGACCTATTAATATTCATTGGACGCTAGGAAATTGCAAGTGATGGACAAGTTCAAGATTTCCTTTTCACCATGATTACTCGATCAGATAAAAGTGCGTAGTAATTTGCCAGACATTTCAACTTCCGCTTGTTTCTCCATCACTGCTCATTCACTTTCCACTGACAATGAAATGACATTATTTGCATTTCTTGTTAGCTAGCAGCAATATAAATAAAATGGTCACATAGAGTAGGTTGAATAAAAATGAGGTGCTTATTATTATTGCTATTATGTATTATTATAGTTGTGAATACCTAATTTAATGGTGCTAATAATAAGGGCCATGAAGAGAATTGATGCTGCTGTGCAAACAAATTGAGTTTGTTGAGTGAGGAGAATGAATGAGTGTTTCAATGATAAACTGTTCAAATAGTAAGTCAGCAGTCCGCAGCACGGTTCTGACATGCGAAAGGCTTGTCTTCGCTCATGTTCCGGAATGTGCAAAAAAATCACAAGAATTATTACAACACCGCAGCTAATGCTAAGCTAAGAGTAGTGCTTATAGAGAAAAAAGTCACTCGAATGTTTGCCATTCGTGGTTCAATGTTAGCTGAATAAATACTGACAGAACCAAATGTTAGTTGAATGTAGTTTCCCGTTATTTCGCCATGCATGATATTTATGTACGCAGCGTTCATACTACTTTAAACGGCTATATTTAGTTCATCGATAATAGATTATCCCTGAATTGTTTCCAGAACTCTTGCACTCGGGTGAACGATGATGAGCGCTTGTTTCTCATTCCCGGGACAACGTTGAAAAAATGCGGTTAGGTTCATTTGACGTGAGGGTAGATGAAATGAAACACAAAAGGCCCCTTTTCTTCATCCATTGTTCTCACTATTTTATATCTATGTGTGAATTTTGCAAGCAAGCAGGATGCGAACATTTTACATGGAAAAAATATGGTAAAAACGTTATTACATTATGAAAAGAAACTGGGGAATATTATCATGTTGTAAAAACCCCGGATGTCTTTTACATAATGATAAAAATATTTTTACCATTTTGCCATCTTTTCCATTTTACCATGGTAAAAATACATATAAAAATACCTGTATGTTTTTTCCATTGTATAAACCGCACCCTGAAAGCAAGCACTTTCACAAATTCCTCGAATATTACAACGTGAAAATTGGACATTCCTGATGACAAGCTTTTGAAGCTTTTTTGAAATATTTATTAAAATATTTTAAGCTCATAGCTTGGGTCATACCATTTAATGAAACTGGCCAGTGTCAGTGAACATGAGCCTGACGTTAATTTCAGCATTTTAAAATTCACAACTCTTTGCGAATACTGGAAAGTTGTTTCAGCACACCTGACTTTTCAAGTTAAAATAATCAATTTGGTGCAAATGAAAAGTTATCCGATTTGAAATCAGCAATTATCTCTTCCATCAGGGAAATCAACGACACACGAAGCAACACAATGCAGAAAAACTTAAACCAACCAAGCCAAAGAGTCAACGAGATGGCAATATTCACAATAAAATAAACAGAAAACTGATTGGAAGAAAGTTGTTTCTCCTCCTACTGCAGTAGTTTTTTTTTACTGTCCGAATGTGGAGAAACAAAAAAAGTAGGTTGTTTGAGCAACCTGGAATAAGTGAGGGTTTGGAGGGAAGAACAACAGAGTAATGAATGTCCATCAACCCAGCAGGGTTTTTGAGAATTTTTCCCACAGTTGTCTCATCGACGCCAATGAACTTAACGACTTTTGTTGTCACTCATCACTCCATCATTGCCAGTCCTAAATGGATTTCAGTTGTTCAGGTTCTCGGTTGGTTTTCTAATCACTATTTCTGTTGTCTACAAAAGATAGCACTTTAACACAAAAAATGAATGCCATTATTTTCATTGCGGAATTTTCCAGGGTAATTGAGATTCCGGAATTGATTAAAAACAAATGTCTTCTAAATGATTCTTTCTCTACTACACTTCATCCCAATTATCCTTACTACTCCAGATGTATCAGTTCACCCCGCTTTTAAAAATAATTATAAGTTAATCGTAGCCCATTTAAAATCCAGCAGAATTTAATTTGATTGAATGGTTTGAGCTAAGTTCTCAACAACGTCCTTTCGTTTTGACTGTGTGCAGGGCGACTTGTTTGGAGGACTCAACGATGGCTTGCTGAGTCGAGCCGAGGCGCTGGTGGACATCGGCAAGCATCCAGGAGCTTCTCCACCTGTCACGGGATTACCACAGTTGAAGCATGACATGATGTACCATCCAAGCATGGGTCCACATCCAGGGCATAATCCCAGACCGCATCAGGTGAGATTATTTAAAAACTCAGTTTACAGCGATTACAGTGATAATGAGATTGATTCTTCATTAAACTGGGAAAATGGAATGACTAATGATTTTTGTTGCTATTTTGAAACTCCAGATGGGTCACCCCGGAATGGACGGTTTGGACATGCTAGATCCGATCTCATCCACCACAATGATGACCAGTTTGGGACCGATGACCTCAGAATCGACCTCCGTGTCTCATGCCCACACACACGCCCAACTTCACCCGTCGTCCGTGTACACCCACTCCGCCGCCATGAACTCGATGATGGCAGCAGCGGCTAGTCACCCTTCCTTGCCCCATCCCCATGGACATCCTCACTCCGGACACCCACACCCAGGCGTAGGCATGCATGATGCAGATACGGACCCTAGAGAATTGGAAGCTTTTGCTGAGAGATTCAAACAACGTCGTATCAAATTAGGAGTCACGCAAGCTGACGTGGGGAAAGCTCTCGCCAATCTCAAGTTGCCCGGTGTTGGTGCTCTTTCCCAAAGTACCATTTGTAGGTAAGCCGAGTGTGTCCCTCTCTCAAACTTCTTTCTTTCTTTCTCTCTCTCTCGCACACATGAACACACAAACGCAATCCAATCTTGTTCACCCTTCTTCAAACAAACAAACAAACATCGTTTCTCTCTCGCTCCGTGTTTGGGTATAGCCAAGCACCCTCCTTCATCATGGGATTTATTACATGGAAAAGGGAAAAAGGTTTTTATGCATATCACGCGTTCTATTTCCACTCAACTGTCATTCCATTCCGACTACTCTCAATATCTCATCAACTTGTTTTCTTTCGTCTCTCTCTCACTCACTCGCTCACTCTCCTTCCTTTCTTTTCTTTCCCTGGTTTCTGATACGCTATTAACCATTCCAGCCACCATAGCTAACGTGGAGGCATTCGAGCTGTCATGCCTGGTTAAAGAAACATGGATTCCTTTTGGACATGCTTTCTTCCTCTCCTTCTTTTGTTATGTATTGTTTTTTAGTTTCTCCCAGAAAGCAGCGGAATTTAGAATCTTTTGTGCACGAAACAAAAACTTTCCAAATATCACTACATACTACTACTACTGCATTACATATCGTGAAGATTTTTCTCCTTCTAATTTTCTCACTTTCTTAAATGTGCTTTGCTTAGAAAGGTATTTATTGAGTTGCCTCTTGAGCTTGAGTTATTGGACATGAACTGAAGCACTCATCTCATGATTTTTCTGTCTTTCTCTTTTTCTGCCAGGTTTGAGTCTTTAACTCTAAGCCACAATAACATGATAGCTTTGAAGCCGATACTGCAGGCATGGCTGGAGGAGGCAGAAGCTCAAGCACGGAGTAAACGGAGAGATCCCGACGCTCCGAATGTGTTACCGGCCGGCGAGAAGAAGAGGAAAAGGACATCGATAGCTGCTCCAGAGAAAAGGTCCCTCGAAGCATATTTTGCGGTACAACCTCGACCATCGGGCGAGAAAATTGCGGCCATTGCAGAGAAACTTGATCTTAAAAAGAATGTAGTTCGAGTTTGGTTTTGTAATCAAAGACAAAAACAAAAAAGGATGAAGTTCGCTGCTCAACACTGACCATCTCCTTTCTGTGAATAAATTTAATTACTACATTAATTAATTACATATTATTGAACATAAATAACACATCACCTATTTAATTACAAAGTAGGAGTAAATACCATAAATATTAAAGAAGACTATTATTTGACAAAATGCACATTTACCAGTAATCAACACAAACTTACAAAAGTAGATAACCATGCATTTAGAATTTGTGGACAAAAAAATATTTGAAAGTTATGAAAAACGAGTTTGTACAATTTGACGTATTATATTTACAAAGATGTTGTACAGACAGAATTTCTAGAATCACACAAAAATGTTGATCTATGGTATAAATTTAAATACGTACATAACCTGTATAAAGGATATTAATCATAGACATATTCATCCGTATAAAATCATATTTAATTTTAAAAGTGTTACAAAAACGTTTATCCATTTAGAAGATGCTAAGTTGACATTGACTACAAAGGAGGATTGAAATAAACAAACATATCCATAAAGGTAAGTAGAGTACACAGATACATAGAGATATTTAAGCAGATAGGCTAAGATAAAGGATGCATTCCTCAGAAAAGAAGAATGCTTGATCGCATCGTCTGGTTAAATAGGATCAATTACTTCGAGCTAATCGGATCAAGATTGTGAGGGGAAAACTTCTAATCTCCAAATTGGTTAAGCTCAATAAAATCTAGAAAAAAGAAACCATCGTTTACCTAAGTATTTTTAAGGTCTGTAGCTGCATACTTTTGTATCATAATTTAACTTTATTCTTACCTATTAATGATACACATACGTCATTCCGCTTCATCAGTATTATTTACTTAAACCAAATTCGGTAGCTACAATATATTTAATAGCCAACGGGCGAAGCATGATATTGATATTATTAACGCCATTTCGCAACCTCAGTTTTTATACACTTTTGTTGGTGACCATGAGCATTAGAATATTCTAGTCTAGGATAATATAAACTTGTTTTACATAGTCAAGATTTTCTTACAAATATTCGCTTAACTATTTTTAAAAGAAAGTTTGAGTATGAAAATGTTTTCGTGTTTAGGGTAAGTTTGAGGTACAAAGAGCAGCTTATCACAAATATTGACATATTTTATTTTTCGTTGTTATTTTGATCACCACGCGAAGAAACTAAGACAGTATTCAATTTTATTTCCATGACTTAAACTACTAGCTCAAAGAGAAACGAAGCCAAAACACAAGTACGTGAACGCGCACTGTGCATAAATATAGTTATTAGATTGTGATTTTACCAAAATGTCATATCAATTTTTGAGTTCTATAAAATTTTCATAGCTCACAATTTTCGTCTGCTTTGGAGAAGACAGTTTAATTGGTAGATTTTGTGTGTAACTATTGAAGTAAAATTACACACAGTTTATTATTTTTGCTTAATTGTATGATGATTATTTAAATTTCGTCTCTGGAGACATTTTTACTCAAGTACAGCTATTTTCACTCGAACAAATTTGCTCACCTTGCTGATAACTCTACATACGTAGTTGTTGCGTGTGTGTGGAAACTAAGTACTTCCGAGCTTTACGTTAACTCATTCAGATAGATATTTATTATAAATAATGCCATCATTTTTTAAACAGTTTCAGTAACTCGTTAGTTAAATATTACTAGGATTTAAGTAGAGTCCGTTTTTGGCATTACCATATCAGAGTAATTATTTCGACAAAGTACTTCATCCAGGTTGTCAATAATCAACATTGACTTTGTCCGGCAAGTTAGATTATAAAAGACCGATACCAAAGAGTAAAATATAGTCTGAACGATTTGTATAGTTATTAATTAATATCCACGTAATATTTTATATAAAACCACCGTACCCACTCATTTCTGCAATAAAACGTTCCAATTCAGGTAATAATGCACAGTTCATTTTTTACCTTCACTTAAATGTAGGCATAATTAAACAGGGTAAAAGTGTTTAAAAAGTTTATATCTCATTTTATTCCAATCACTAATTTTTCAGAAGCAAATTTTAAACAAATTAAGTACTTCAGTACTTGGCAATTTATTTAATATTTTCAACCTCCAATTTTTCATTTTGGGAGATTTATTATTTTTCACGGTACATGTTAAACAACTGCAGTTCAATGAACGATTACAAGTTCTATTAAACCTATTTTCTCTATTCTGCACATCAATAGATGTAGCAATTTTTGAACCGTATTTATCAAGTAATATCTAATAATGATAATGATATTAATAATAATGATACAAAAATGATAGCAATTTTCCTATAGGAAAGTTTTGTATTATCGATTACTTTTAGAGACCATGCAATTTATTTAATAAGGTACACTTGAACTTCAGCAAATTAGTACTTGCTTTTACGTAATAGTTTACAAGACGACAAATGGCAGCAAAACCATGAGAGCAATATGACAGACGAAAACGAAACTGATTCTTTTTCTTATAAAGGTTTATCGTTATCGTTACAATATATTATATAAAACGTTTATTACAAACGTTATCATATCCATATAAAATAACTATTACCCTGATGCGAGAAAAAAGAATCAATTCAAAACTAGTGTAAAATCTTTTAAAAATTAACCTACGCTATTTTATAGTCATTCTCTACCGTCTTCGAAAACGAATACTGAAAGGAATCGAAATTCTTTTTCTTGTGAGGGGTAATGAGAGAAAAAGAGAAAAATATGCATATTTTATATTTTCTCGAGCTCAAAAGTCCTAGAAAATAAAATAATTGTAGAAGTAGCTGAAACATTAAAAGATAACTCATATTTCTTGTAAGTAACTATAAATGATTTGCTGCTTGTGTATTACATGACAGAAATAGGGGCGGAGAGAATGGGAAAAGTTTCAGAGCGAAGTGAACGGAAAATGCTTTAATATAAAAAAATCACTCATTCCACTTTTACGTACATACTACTACAAAGAATAAATGTCTTTAAAACGTAAAATAATAAAAAAAGTTATATTTTGCATTCCACCACCTTACCTTACCATATCATAATTAGTTTGATGATTTTATAAAAATAACTAAAGTCTAGACGAAAATAAATTTTTGAAAAATTAACCAATAAGAAACTGTTCCATGAGCAATAATTTAGATTTAAATAGATAAGTTAATCGAAGAAATGAAAGTCTAAGTCAGATAGCTGCTAAATAAACTGGTTAGCTAAGCACATCCTCTGCTACATCGATCAAACCATGAGTTGTATAGTTTAGACCATTCTTGTAGAAAATCAACCCTTTGTTTCAATTTATTTTTTCCATATCAGATTAGTTTTCCGGAGCAATAATAGTTGCGAACCTAAACATATCACTTTTAAGGTGTAATTAACTATGCCAACGTCATCCCTACATAAATTTTAAAAGATCAGATTGTTACAAATGTTACAATATTGAATTATTGAAACTCGATGCAACTGAATTGTTACTTGAGTTTCATCCTTGTTTTTTCGAAGTTTTCATTTCTTCTGCTTGATTTGTAAACCGGACGGCAGCAATCAAAAAAATTTGCTACTCAATGACAAGACACCAATTACCTACCGAAAGTATTACTGTTTATAGTCATCATAATATATAATTAATTGACAATTATTTTCACAAACCGGAACTCTGCATTGGTGTATTTGCTAATGCATGTACCGGAGCTGCAATATTTAATTAAATTCAACATAGTTGTTAAGATATTGTAAAATGCTCTACTATTTATAGAAGCAATCCACTTTATTAGTATTATGTGCAAGTATTTAAATTCTTACTTACGTAGGTTTCGAAAGTTGATAAACTTTTGTGATTGCGTAAGTAAAACATAGTACCAATTTATTCTCATTCCAGTCCATCTATCTCCACATTCCACTCTAGAATTTGTAATCTTTAGAAAGGAGGATTGCTTTGGTTTTAGAAATAAAATTTAATCAAAGGTTAATTGGTTATTGAATTCGCGCAGAATCAAATACCACAGAACCGAGTCAAGAACAATCTTTATTAGAGTAGATAGTCAACCCTTTAAATATTTTTAATATAAAAAACTATCATCCACGAGTAAGTTTAATCTAATCACACAAAATTACAATTACTTAAAACTAAACAGAATTACAAATGGTTACACCGTTTTAAATTTTATGTGCAAAAATCGGTTAGAAAGCAATATTTCTTACTCGGTGTAACTTAATAATCAATAAATAGATATCGTAAAAGTAAAATAATGACACTATTAATTGGAGTTAAATAGTGTGTAAATGTAAATTACTTTTGTGTAGTTGGTTAAAAAACTGTGTAATTAATTATATTATATATTAACTAGATTAATTTGATACAATTAGATGAAAAGTTTTAATGTACGTAGCAGGGCATTCTTGAAAAGGGTCAACTTAATGATAAATTATATTATGCTATATCATATTATAATGTCAATTCAATTAATAAACAATTATTTACTACCATGGCAAAATCAAAATAAATAAATAATAATAAATAAACTACATAATACCTACCATCAAAAACAGAAAATATTTTAATTCTTGTGTTTTAATTGGCACAGCTAAAATGTTCACACATTTCGAAGCATTGCACTCATCAATGGCTACGAAAGCTTATAGCTGATATTGTTGCATAATTGCTGAGTCTGCTGATGCATAATTTCGGCTGAATTAAATGCAACAGAATATTATTCAATTTATCGTGTTAAAAGTTGGAGCTACTATTGTTCAGTTTTGTAATAATTTCATTAGTGTTCAACTTAGGAGTTTAAACGTGGTCACATTCCTTGTTGCATAAAATTAACAATTTGGAAAAATCCTGTTTCATACAGACAGAATGTAATTGTTTCGAACATCCACTCTTCTACTGGGGAAAAGAAGCAGAAAAAATAATCTAATTTAAAAGAGAACTTAAAAAGTGAAAAGTTCAGCAATAAAATGCACAAATTAAGCCATCTAATTATTTTTTCTTACTCTTTTCATTTCAACGCTAGTTTCTTTTGTTTGATGAGCTTGCACAAAGGAAAGAAGTTGATGGAATGGAAACTAAATGCATGTCAAAGGGGAAGAGTAAAATTTGAGGGAAGAGATTAGAAACTATGTAAGTAGTTCAAGTGTACGTCGACAAAGGAGAAAATGAAGACAATGAAATGACGCATCATATTTAGTAAAAGGGGAAATGAGCAAAGAAATATGATAAAGGGAAATGGCGATGAGGAGAGAGAAAAAAGAAGGAAGATGGAGCTCATTAAGGATGAGGAGAGAAGACAACAAAAACATTAAGATTGGAACAGGAGATGGAATGGATTAACAAAGTAGTGTTGACTAGGAAATTAAGTCCTATAATCTGCTCTCCACTTTCCTCCCAACGAGCGAACAAGCAGCCCACTACATTTTTACCAGTCCATTCTTTTGTTTTAGAGGGAAAAACATGAGCAGGAAAGCAAGACAGGAGCAAGTATTTAAAAATGAGTTTTAATACCTTTCACTTTAATACCATCAGGGATTAAAAACTCGAGAGGAAGGAAACGTAAGTGAAAAGTAAAACTGGAGAATGAGCGTGATAAACAAGGGAGAGAGAAAATTTGTTGGGCAAGGTATTACAAGCAACAACAACAAGGGAAGATCATCATCATGAGTAAAAGTTGAGTGAGGAGAAGAAACGTCAAAAAAGAGGCAGATTTAGCGTACTCTACGGAAAACAATTGCAAGCGGGAAATGAAAGATGGAAGAAATTTCCTAGCATTTAATAACATGTCAGTTTTACTTTTTACGTTGTCCATTTGCACGTTATAGTGTTAGTGTTGGTACCCGTTATTCTAATTCTTTCCCTGAAAAGCATTTACCTTCAACTTTTTTATGTCTTAAAAGCTGTAGTGAATGTAATGTGATGTGGAGCATAGATGGGAAAATTAAGATGATCAATATGCATTTTAGACGAAACAAGGCCACGTCGGCTTAACCTGACAAAGTCATTCTTCCCAGATTGTCATACATTAATCAAGAAAGTTATTAAATGAATAGTAATGAAATGGTCATGCGATCAATTTTCTTCTCGAGCAGTAATCGGCATTGCTAAGGAAAATTAATTTCTCTTTAATATATCCATACCAACGATGGACAAAGGACTTCAGTTTTGTCTAAAGTTCATTAAATAGATAATAACTGCTTTAATGTCACAGTCATTATCAATCATCAACAACAAACAGTAATGTGCTGACTGCTGACTATATACATATTTGGAGAAAAAATTCGTATTCTAATTATATTTGTGTGAAAGATTGTGTACGGAAATGAAAATGAGTCACGCACGCAGGCCGAATTTTATGTATATGATGTGATGCATTAATGAGCTGGACAAAGCCATAAAATAAAACTCATACGATTTTTTTTGCTTTAATCGTAAATTCAAGTTTTTATTAATATCTCGTAACTTGGATTGGATTGTTATATACTTCTCTATGGACTTGGTACAGTAACTGCTAAATTAACTTTGGCAACTGTGAATACTTCGCCTTACCCCTTTACAAATCCATGAATTGCATTCTTCACTAAATGACTGCTGTGTTTGTCTCTTTATTCCGTTCCATTCTAAACAACTCGTTTTTTTCAAATATTTCAGTTAATCGACAAAAAACAATCTCAATTTAGAACAGTGGTGGCAGCGGCTTGTAAAAACTTAAATAAAAACTCAACAATGCGAGGGAACATCTACACGATGATCTATACAGATACAATATTTACACAATTGCTATCAGTAATAATAATATTAATTAATAATAATGATAAATTCAGTTAAGCATTTAATAAAGTTTGTTTAATAATAATATGGCTAGAAACATTTTTGTTCAACTTACATTTACACATTTTGTATAATACAATATAGGATATTATGGTACATGAATTAATTAATTATGATTAGTTATTAATTAATGATTAAACTACCACTAATTAATTACAACTCATGTGTACAGTCATTTTAATAATAATACATTTTAATTTAATAATCGAATTCCAAAATGACAATTGAAAAAAGACACCCTTCTTCTAAAAAAAGACATGCATTTCTATTTCCATCTTTGGCCTATCTGAAAAACACTTCAGCAGTAATTTTTAGTGCGTAACAATTTAAAAACATTTTTTTGGATAACAATATACAAAGTTACTGATTTGAAGCCCGGTAGTAAATGAAAAAACAACCTTACCTAGTTGTAATAATAATCTTATAGTATTTATTTTATTACGCCCTCATGTCTCATTCGTGCAGTTTATAAATTCATGCGGTACACAATCTTCTTTTGTTGTTGTCGGTAGCCATGTTTGAAGTTGGGTGGGTGTATCATTTGAAAAAAAATGAGTAAAAATGTTCCAATTTGAGTTCCAATTTCCGGGACAATTCGAAATAGTTTAGCCTTGTTATTGAATTTTTGAAAAATGATATTTCGATAGTATTGTCCGATGGAATTTCCAGAAAAGTTCAGAACAAAGATGTGGCTGGAACAAAAAACCATTTTGCTTTGATTTTGGCTTTGTTAAATACAAAAATTGCACAACAATAATGTGGTACTAACATTACTTAACTACCACTTAATTCATTAATTATTTGTAGAATTATGTTACATTTCTCAAGAGAATCAAGTTTTTCATCCAGAAAAAAGAGTAACGTCACAAAATGTGTAAATATGAAAAAACTATCTACACAGTTTTCTATCCAAACTGTCGCTCATATTTTATACTTCGTTTTAACAATGAAATATAATATAGTGTAATGTAATGTACGATTAATTAACTATGTACGCTCAATATACAAATACGTAATAATATTAAAGATCACCACAGCAGTTCAAACGGAAGAATCTGAGAGAAAGCAGAGACACGGTTAAAAAATTTACTTTATTGGATCAGCTAACTCCATTGAGAGGAATCAGCTTTTAAAAAGAGATTGATTGTACCTGAAGACAGATTTCCTGCCTCTTTATCTTAAGACGAGATTCTCGTCTTTCAAACACCAGAGCAACATATTTTTACGTTTTATTCATTTCCTCTCTATTGACAGATGCGATATAGAAGAGAATCTAAAGAAGAAGCGAGCGAGCTTTTCAAAGGCCTGTAAACAAATTGCTTTTATGGCAGCGGAAATGATTTTTTACAAAGACGTAATATTTACAAACTCCGGAGAGTAATCATAATAAGCGGAACATTTCAGTGCGAGAGACGAACGGAGGAAAGCAAAACATTGTGTAATAAGAAAAAGGAGTTGGTTTACCCTTTGGTTAAAGATTATGATTAAAAACTGTTCTAGTTATGTTATTTGTAATTGAAGATTATCCAGAAGTTCTATGGATTATTATTATGGTATTGGTATAATATTCATTAAATAACGACGACGTCTTAAAGCTTTTGTATTTAAATATCACTAATTTGTTAAATATAGTTTAATGACTCCATCATATACAGACAGCGGAAACTCTGTGTACGGGAATGTGTAACATGGTCCTCAATTTTAACTCAGATAGTGTAGATAGTTTTTTATTTACATTTTTTTCTGCGATGGATTTGTATTGGAATTTTTTTTTGGTGGGAACAATACAAATACTTTCGGTTTGCAAATACATCTCTCCGTAAGCATGGCACGTTAATTACGATGCCTGTAAATTATGTACTAATAGGTCAAAGGTGAGCAATGAAATATTATGCCAATTTGACAGGCCTTACAAAGGAGAAATTGATTGAAAATACTCTGGCGATTTTTGTTTGTTCTGATTATTGCAACTTTTTATATTTCTCATTTACATTGTTCAAACCTTTTTGTTCTTCATTCAATTCACATTTAGGACATCCACAAATCCACGCTATCACGACTCTCAATTGCATTCCAATCCCATCAAACAAACGCGCTCTATGTATGTATAGTGAACTGAACGAACGAACCATGTCGCATCCATTTTAAATTTGAAACAAAAATTGCAGAGTAGTTGCATTGGCAATCTGAACTGACACGGTTGCGAAATAATTGTTCACAAGCATGTATTAATAGATAATTAATAACTCTAGCTTTGTAATAATTGTCATAATTAGATAAGGATTAAATATCATGAATAAAGCCTGCAAATGTTGCTTACGATTATCTAAACATTGTCCGAAATCTAAACCTCTCGTCGTTCTTTAAAAAAAATCCAGTCAACAACAATAATTAATGTTATGAATTAGTATTAGTATTTTTTGGCCGAAAACATTTTTTCAGGATATTTTAAAACTTCTGTGTAACTAATAAAATGCTTACTTACAAGATATGAATAGTAAATAACTATCTTAATATGCTGTTCTGAATCACAAGCAGTTTGTAACACTAAGATAATACATGAATGCGATTCATGAAACATAACAATGTCCAAGTCCGACAGATCTCTCATGTGATTCTTTAGTCCATCCTTTTCCTACGCTTAACAAGTGGCTTAGCTAAACTTAAATTAGTTTCTGAGCTTGCCCACTACTTTCACAAAAAAGGGAAAAAATTGAGCAACTCATCCGTTCTTCCAGATCATCAGGTATGATATTCATTTTTTAGAATGTACAATAACAATTTTAACCGTCAACGCATACTCTTAGAAAGAAACCGCTCGCTCGTGGACTGTACCATTGAAATGAAGAGGAAGAGAGATTGTTAACATTTAATTATGGATTTCTGGCTATATTAAAGGACTCTTTCTATATTACAAACAGTTATCAGTTACCAAAATTTCTCTTACAAAAAATGTATCACCAACGTACACAGAGTATGAATTCTATGACTATGCTACAGCAGTACCAAAAACGATTTTCGTTACAGTTACGATATCAATTCATTCACATTCCATTCAAATCATTCCTTGTCATTCATTCACACAGGTTGATTGCAAGTGGTAAAAGACTAGCTCTACATTTAATACATTACACATTACAATTTTTGGCTCTTGCTTGTCACTGAAAGTCTGAAATTGTCTCTTCCGCTACTGCCAATTTATATTACGATACGATAATTGATGAAAATCATTAATAATAAACAAGTCGTACAACAATAATGTTATAAGTTGAGTTTAGTTATTTTATGATGCAAAATCGAGTGACAAACTAACTGTAAGTGAGTCACAAATCATTTTTAGTGTCTCACTCAGTAATTAACAATTTTCGTTCGTTTAGGAAGTATGATCCTCTAATATTTCTCAGACGACGAAGTACAAAGAAGCTATTGCCTTCATCTTTCTTACTTAAAGATTGAATACATTCATTTCATTTATAAACTCGAGGTCGGTATGACTAGAGGATCATAGTTTTTTCTGATTCTTTTTACACACTTAAATTAAATTATGTTACACAGTTGCCAAGGAAATGATTCCTGTTGTTTAGTTAATAATTATTGTTGCTGTTAAATACACGCGAGTACAATTAATTAATTATAGATACAATATGAATGACGTAAATAAATTCATTGTGCAAACTACTAGAAAAAGACTTTTTAAAAGTAAAAATTAAAAAAAAACATAGGAACTAGTTTATAGAATCGTATCTTTCTTAAGTCTTTGGCTGGGGCAAATAACGTTTTAACGATTTTTCGATATTCATTCTATGACCTAACTTCTTGATCCCGAGCTCAAGAAGCGTTGCATTGTCAATGCGCATCAGCTTTTTGCCATCTATTGCCCGCTGCTGGAATATTGCTTTGTACTCTGGCATAAACAGGCTGTCGAGCCAATCACATGCATCTCCTGCACTCCAATCCGGGAGGGTTTTATTTCGAAACTCTCGGCGAATTCGTGTCGTATTTTGCTGTTGTTGTTGTTGTTGCTGCTGCTGCTGCTGCTGTTGCGCCGCTTGCTGCTGCGCCTGCTGCTGTTGGGCTTGTTGCTGCTGGAGCATTTGCTGATGAGCATGAGGTACTTCATAGTGATCAGATCCTGGTTGTTTTTTGGGAATTGTACCGACTATTCTGGGACCTTGGCTGCTTTCATAAATATCTGTGTAACATCAACATGAGTAGAATATAAATATCATTAAATAAATCCTCATTTCATTTTTTGGAAATAACAGTTATAAGTAAGTGTATTATCCACTGACTTCCGAGCATCGTACCTGGGGTATAGCGATGAACCGGGTGGAGCTTCTCTGGAATGTATTTGCCTCCAGTGGTGGTACCTCCACCAGGCGTTGGAGTGGATCCGGTCTGCTGGTAGTAATAGCATTTTGGATGATGTTGCTGGTACACAGCAGCTGAACCCGGTGCAACGGCATGTGACCCCTGCTGCTGTTGAACTTGGTGTATGATTTGCTGCTGCCCTGGTTGCGCCTGTTGCGTTTGGGTGTTGTGTGACTGCATTTTCGGATTAGTCAGGGTGGAATAATGACCGTAAGCACTACTGTTGAGCATACTTTGAGCACTGTTAGTAGAGTAGGTCTGATGTCGCCCAAGAGTTTGATACGCTGGCATACTCATTGACATGATGTGCTGCTGCTGTTGTTGCTGTTGCTGAGCGTGAATGAGTTGCGCCTGTTGAGATTGTTGCGTCTGGTACTGTTGCAAATGCTGATGTGCCAATTGCGGATGCTGTTGATGCAGCTGGTACTGCTGCCTTGACATTGTCGGATATCCACTGTACAAAAATAGTCAAAAAGAGTTAAATTCTGTTAATAATTTTTATTAGAAAATTTGTACAGTGACAAGGTAATAATGTCAAGACATATTGTTTTGAGGTTAACGTGTTTGCTCACCTATACATGGAGGAACTGCTCGAATGAGAATGAGTGATGGAACGGTACATCGGTGACTGTCGGTTGAATGGTTGCTGGCCAGGGGGGAGTTGATTTTGCTGACCTCCACCTTGTGCGTCACCTTGTGCTTGTGCCTGTGCTTGTTGTGCGGCAAATTGCGCGTGTCCTTGGTTAAACCTGGTCGCCTGCTCGTGAGTGTCTCGGGCGTCTGAAAATTCTGGTGGTGGCGCAAGAATGGGAGTCTGGTTCCTCAAACTAAATTCCGGGGGCGGTGGGACTACGCTCGGGAAATCCTGCTGTTAAATTAACATAAAAATTCATTTCCAATTACTTTCCAAATTCCAAAGGCTTTTGGAAAACCGATGACCAACTCTTGCCTAAAATTCGAATGCGGTAACTTACCTTCAAAGCAGCAACGTGCATTTGAATTAGTTTCAAGCTTTCCTCAATGCTCTTCTCAGCTTGACGATTTTGCCCCTGTCCTTGACCCTGTAGCTGTTGAAGCTGTCGTGCAGCCAACTGCTGCTGCTGAAGATGGTATTGATGTTGCAACTGAACATGTTGCTGGTATTGTTGCTGATGGTCTGCGTGCATTGACTTGGACCGCTGGGGTTGGAGAGTGTGGTACGCCTGAGGAGTGCCGGCATTCACGTTGTACGGATAGCCAGCCTTTTTCTGAACCGGGGTGTCCCTTGGACTGCGGTTGTCGTCAGTCTCGCTCTCAATTTCCATTGGAGGAGGAAGTTTTACCAGAGAGACCGCATTCTTTGTGAGATTGCCACTGGGTGGTCCACTTCCTGCGCGCATATTCTGTGTGCGACCGAGCGTGCCATAGTTTGGTTCCGTCTGGGTATTCGATTGAGGTTTGTACGCTGCGGTGTGTTGCTGCATTTGCTGCTGATGGAGATGTGCAACGCCAAGTTGAACACTTGCTGAAAGAATCTGTTTCGACGCAGCAGGTACGTTTTGTGATGCTAAATTCGAAACTTTATCAGAGTTTCCATCTTTTGCGGAGTCCACATGGTTTGCAGTTGCCTGATTGGAATTATTCGATTGTGCGGCAGAAATTACAGTTTGTACTGAGTCAGATGTGGTAGAAGCAGACGACGGACCGTTCTCATCCTTCAGAATCCAAGTTTTATCACTGGAATCTTCTGAACTATCCGAGTCGGGATTCACGGGAAGACAAGTAACGTGGTTTTTGTCCCCGCCAGACCCATCATTCGCGGCTGTTGACGCACCAGGCTCGCCCTCCTCTTGGCCCAAGTCATTCGGAAATGACCTTGACGCCTTCAAACTGGCTTTCACCTTTGGAATCTCATCAACACTCATGCTGTGTGACATGTGAGTTCCCTGTTGGGAGTTCGAGTTTGCTGGAGACTGCTGAGAAGGTTCGGATTGAAAGGTAACGGTTTTTTCAACTTTCCTTGCCAGTCGTGGTGACTGCTTCACTTCAATTCGAATTTTTGTAGTATCGTTGGAGTTGGAAAGACTCGAAGTGGTTTTTAGCACTGGCTTCACGGGCTTGAGCTTTTCCTTCGCTTCCTGCAATGACTTTTGCGGGTCAAACTTTTGATCAATGTTGTTATTGATATTGTTATTATTTGACGTAATGTTACTGATCTTCTTCTCCGTGGGTTTTGTACTAATATGCGCTGCATTACCGTCGGAATCGGGGGAGGGAATGACTGATATTGCCGACACGTCGTTACATTTTGAACTATTCGTGTTTTCATGTTTAATATTTCCATTCGGCAAGGAATGCTCATTGTCTTTGACCGGACCTTTATTCACAGGCTCCGCATAGTCTCCAGATTTCCCCTCCTTCTTGCCTGGAGGCAAACTTTGGGAACGGATTTTCTTGAGGGTTCCAGTTTGTTGATCATTAGCAGAGTCCCTGTAGCCAATTAACTTCAAGTCGTCAGGAGACGCATACAATTTGGCGCTGTCTGTTGGCTTGAAACTTGACATCACACCGGCCCCATCCGGTCGCCTGCCAAGTGTGGCTGTACCCACGTCCAAACTTGCATACTCCTTAGACTTGGACACATCCACCTTAATGACCTGTCCAGGAGGAACTAAATTCATAATGGTTTGTTGCTCTGCGGAACTGATGGTACACCCTGTGCTGGCTCTTCTAGGAAGTGTCTTCGACTGAACTGGTCGGAGAGGTTTAATCGTTCTGTACTCCCCTTCGGGAACAATTACAGGAGTTTTTACAGACTTGGGTGTTTCCTCACCAGACGATGAAGATGAGCCGCTGGCGGTTGAACTATCACTTTCATGGCCGTCCTTTTCAGGTGCCTTTGTCACTTCCGGCGGAGGAGCGGGCAGTTTCTCTATGCTCTTCCATGAGTTCTCGTAGTTCTTGTCGAAAAGCCCTTGAATTGTTGGTGACATGCACGCCCAGGAGTGTCTTGGATTAGCTCGCAGTTGATTGAGATTTTCTTGACTAAGTGATTTCGATTTCCTTTCTGATGGAGGGCCAGTCTTCAAGGGGGTTGTGCCTTTCTTGCAACCTTCTAGGTCAGGCGTGCTGTGAAATTCTTTGTGGAGTTTTGCTAGTTCTTTTCCTTTCAGCACAGACTGCAAACCGAAACAAAAAATGTATAAAACAAAAGAATCGTGGGATAGTGAAGGATAATTAGTTCGTGACTACTAGTGCATAAGATTTTTTTCTGCATCTTTACCTTTGATCGTTTCATTTCTGCAACGCTGGCATAAATCTTGTGACCAGAAGCGGAGAGTGTCGATGAGGGCGAAGTCCATACCGGTTTTCCATCTATTGTTTCTGCAGCACCATTAATTGATTTTTCAGAGAATAATTCTTCAATTTCAGAAGCAGTAATCCGACCTGATGAAGGACGTGCACGAATGGAAGCAGTTTTAGGTTGAGTACCACCATTACTGCTAACATTACCTGTTCCGTGTCCGTTAGTGCCATTCGCGTTGGCGACACCCGGTGGAAGCGGAGGTTTACCCTGAGCAGCGATGGAGTCCACTGAGCTGGATTTTGTGCTGGTATTCTCACCGGAACTACCCACATGGTTTGCCCCAGCTAAACAAAATTAACAAATGTACGCATTTATCACTGACACACGCAATGAGCTTCCAACTGAGCAACGTGCTTTATACAAAAGTCTAAAAAATTATCACACGTCCTACGCCTAACATAATAAATAATGCACGCCAACAAACATACCTCCTAAATCAGCCAAAGCAGCGACCATGCTCTTTGCCCGTGCTCTACCAACGCTTAGACTGGTATTTGGATCCCGCCTTGGTGGAGATGGAACATTGGGAGCCGTAGAACCTGCTTGATTACCAGAATAAACGAACCAACTCAACGCAACGTCTATTTGTATTATTTGTTTATACACACACAGATAATCCTGCTGTCAAAATGAATTACCTGAATATTTGCGTGGTAACGTTGCAAAATGGTACTGGGCTTTCGGAGTTCCGCTAGAATTTGCGTCGCACGTCAAGGAGGCTGGGGATCCAGGTTTGGAATTCTCTTGTTGCAATGCTGATGGATACGACAAGCCAACCACAGTCATGGAGACGAGATCGCCAGATTTCCTTATTAAATCCACGACTGACTCGTGAGAAAATTGGGACACGTCAACTCCATTGATCTAAAAAAGTAAATGAAGCAGCGGTGAGACTCTCAAATAGTTTCAACTTCACACCTATCTATCAATATTGTGAAGCTTAGTTAAGAAAACTTAAAAACAAATGGACTTACACAAAGAATGAAATCGCCTTTCCTGAGACCAGCTCGATCCGCTACTCCATTCTCGTCGACGTCGTCTAAATACTGTAACGCAGGAAATCTGTCTGACGGCTGCAACTCCATTAATGGAGAGTCAGCTTTGGCACCTAAAAATCAAACAATAAAAGCGCTTTACTAACCTCTTCTTTATAGTCAAATTCTAAAATTCTAAAATTCATATTGCTCCAATGTAAACTTGTTGTACATCGTTCATATAAATGTTGATTAATATGTATTATTTAGTATTTAAATGGTACTCACCACGAAGTACAAAACCAAACCCTTTTTGCCCACGATGTAAAATCACCGTGTGCGGCTCTCCCCATCTGTCATAACAATTCCTTTCAATCATTAAATATTTCTCTCGGTAAATCATTACATCATAGAAAATCAATGTAGGAACGCATTTTACATTTTCTTAATCTTTGGATTCAGCTTAACCGTTGTTGTCCCATCCTTTTTTCCCGGCGTTCGATGACTAACGTGATTTCTGCTCTCGTAACACTTCATGCGAATTTCTTGAACACAAGATGCAGGAAATAAGCCAACATTCCCTCTCAGCGACCCTTCCAAGAGACCCGTATCCGTTGAAGAAGTAACTGTTTACGCAACATCATAAATATGAATTACATTCCCATGATATATTTACTTTCAATCTGTGATACGGGCGGAAAAGTTGCTGACCTTCGATTATGTCTCCTTCAGCCAGTTTCAGATGTCTTGGACAGGTCGGGGTGTGATTTTCCACACAAACAACCATCATTCCAGGAAGAATGAGAGCGGGATCCGTTGGCGTTGCGTCGTAGCTGGATCCACTACCGCCGCTATTGCACGTCCCAACTCCAGAACTGTCACTCGTGATATCGCTGTGATCTAGACTTTTATCTACGCAACAATCAAATATTCCAATGATATTTTAAATCAAATTCCTCTAAGCATCCATTTTTTGACACTGAATCTTAAACTGATTTCATTTTAGCCTCAAGTTCATAAAAATCCTAGTTTCAGTAATGTTTGTGAATACTCAATTCAGCAACGTGAAACTGCTATTGTACATATACTTAAAACTTGACATCATTTCCCTTTCCTCTAGAAAATTTTCAAGAAAAAACTCGTGTTGAAGGGGCGCCTACATTATAACAGCTGCGAAAACAATTTTTGCATAAAATAAATAGGTTCGTACTAAATAAAAATTGAGTTTGCTTACCAGGAAGTTTTTTGACATTAATGTAGCATTGACTCATACTAAAACTACGATAATAAGTAAATAAACTAAAAAGCAAACTTCCGGAGTATCTACTCTCGCAGTTTCATTTGCAAGGGTGAAGTTGATAAAAATAAATAGGTAGGTAAACTTGCGAAATGCGAAATTAAATATAAATAGTAGGTATAATAAATAAAATGATTTCATGTCAAGATAAATTAGCAATGCAGTAAACAATAAAAAACAAAGGTAATATTAACCGGTAATGGCAGAGCCACAGTTGTCTTCACTTCCAAAGTGGCTACTCCCACCGGAGTAGCTGGAGTCCGAGCAACTTTCTGAACGAGTATGGCTAGAACATTCACTAAGACAAGAAGAAGCAGAACTGAAAGGAGGAAGTGAACGATTGCTCGGACACGGACTTGGGGGACTTCGCGAAATACGACCTGATAAACAAGTCATGGAAACATTTAAGCGCGGATCGGATAATGCTCTGGACATGACGCTCCTTCTCTTTGGATTATATTTTGGCAGGTCACGGTATGGAACTAAAAAGAAAAAAACACAAAAATACGTGTACGTCTATAAAGCAACTGAACAAAAAATTATGGTAACATAACAATAACATCTAAGAATTACTGTACACATCGCGCACGTAAATAAAAAGCGTCACATTAACTTTATCTTAATTTAAACGATAAACATAAAGAAAAAATGATATGGCAATAACTGTAATTATAATGTGGCATTTACTCATGCAAATCTTAATTATTATTCAATGTCATGCACATTTAAAGTATAAGGAAGCAGCCTAGGAGAATAATAATTATATAAAAAGGAATAATCGTGCTTTTTATATTTTCTGAATTAATAACGACAACAACTCTCCTACGGGTGGTATCATTATCAGGAATGTCATAACAGCGTCGGATTAACCTCACCCCGGTAGTTCAGAGTAAACGTGAGAAACTTTTCTTCTAATTTTGCATAAACATTCTACTCATTGTTATACTTAAAGGTTTTATCCGGTTTCATTCAATAGGTCTGCGTTGCTCGTTTATGAAACTAGTTGAATAAGAAGAAAACGAATGTGAAATAGATGAGCAGATTATTTCAAAAATAACTTTTAATTATAGTAGAGTGAAGAAATTGCGCGGACGCATTAACTTAACATTACTCGCAGTGAATGCAAAATGTTAGATACTCACGAATCACACACACATCGTGGAATTTTTGCTGTTAGTTGTGTCCAAATGAGAAATGATTATCTAATCAAGCACTCACCCACATCCTGAGGCCGATGATTTTGAATAATTTCTGCCAACTCCAGATTTCCAGCTATTACAGCGACTTGGTAGGGTGTCTGATTAGCGAAATTCAGAGCCTCTTTGTCAGCTCCGCGAAAGAGGAGGAGTCTAGCGCAGGACTCTTGGTTATTCACGGCACAAACATGAAGCGGAGTGTTGCCAGAAGCATTCCGTGCATTCATGTCAGCACCGTAGTACAGCAGATGCTCGAGATGTTGTACTAGTCCGTTTCGACATGCCTTCATTCAATCAAAAACACAATTTTAAATAATGTTATGGTGACATTGAAAAGGAGTTAAGAAATAATTTTTTATTGACGGACATGCCGCTGACATTAGCACAGCTCGTTTACATTGTATAATTAAACAACATTAATCTCGGTTTCTGTTCAAATCCCAATTGGGTTTTGTCTCTCCCATCCAAAGGTCACATAAAGGTCTGTCTGCCTGCTGGAGTTCAGTAACGAGTTATGTACTTTTCTATATATTTTTTTGGCTTGGCACTTTTCATTTCATTCACTTAAGTTTCATGTTCTTTTAACAATGAATGCGATATTACCAGCATAAATGGTGTATGCAAATGAGCTTAACCCAATTTGGGATATTTCTATAAATTTGGACGACATGCTTGTTAAAGTAAAAAATGAAGGTGAAAAATACATTCTCTTCTCCACCACTCCGAAAACATCTTGAGTTGAGCAGTACTAACTAGAGAGTCTAATCAAGTTGTTCCTCAAATACAACTTCCCTTCGTTGTCTTTACAAGTATTAACCAATTCACCTTCAACATTGACAACATTAAAAAGTTAAGAATTTCTGTGTTGACTTGGTATCAAGTAGCAATCTCACTCAAGCCACTTATCTATTATAAATATAAAACATTGTGCAGGTAGGTAGTTACGTCTCATTCGAAAGACAATGAACCAGTATCAGGTAACAAGTAATTGTACAAATAAATAGACATGACTTTAAGAAGAAAACTGAGAGAAAAAGTGTATTTGAGATTAAAAGAAAAGTCTTCAAGTGGGCAACCTGTGTAAGAATAGAAAATATGAAAAATGAAATGAGCTTGTTGTTGTTGTTCTCGTTGAATGTAAAAGAATTGATGAACTTTGCAAGAAATTACCAACGTCAGTTTGTATCGTTAGTACAGTGGAAGCATATAATTCTCGTATTATGGGAAATTTATCGCGATGAGAAAAATGCTACATTGCTTATCATCCAATCATGAAAATTAACCCCAAAAATATTCACAAGAGAATGCTACGTCGATCGTCCCACGCAAGGCACGAGAAAGACAGAATGCTCCCTTTTTGTGTAACCATGTAAGATAATTGATATTAAAATGTATTAATGAGGAGAAACAGCAGTGAAAAGAGTGATTTCATATTAGAGTAACTAATATGAAAAAGGTTCACGTTCGCAGTGGAAGTGAGAAGGAGCTTTCCACGATACAAAATGATCACTGTGCTGTGCTAATGTCAGCAGTAAAACAGAAAATCATGGAATCATGTAGCAATTCATTTCAGGATTAGTTCGTTTTCTTTTTTCTCTACCTGGTGAGTTTCATGCCATCCCTGAGTGTCTTGTGCTCCGATAAAAGCGTGATCATGAAGCAACATTTCACACAACGTTGGGTCCGCTCCAGTCGCCACGCTGATGTAGAGAGGAGTTAAACCTTTGGAATCTCTGTAATTGGGCGAACCTCCCAAATCCAGCATTGTCTTGACCGCTTCGACGTTCTTTGACTCGACAGATCGGTGCATTGCAGTTGAGCCATCTTTTGTCCTATAGTCGAGCAAAGCACCTCCGTTGACTAATGCAATAAGCAGCTTTGATGGTTTTTTCATTAGGGCGGCCATCGACAGGGGCGTCTCTGTGTGATAAAAATACATTCAGCGAATAAGTACTTTTACATTAATCATCAAAGAAGCGATCAGAAAAACTTTTCTCTCTTCACACGAGCACAGACGTCGTCGGGAAGTTCTCTATTCAAAAATAATTAACGCTTTCCGCTTTGATGCGAACTGTTGGAAAAGCGCACACGATTCGACTCACCTCCCGTTTCAGGACAATGAAAATTAGGATCCAGTCCCTTCGAGCACATTTTTGTAATCTTTTCACAGTGGCCTGAGGACACATAGTCGAGGAAACGACGTAAATTTGATTTGGTATGAAGTGACTTCAATTGCTTCTCATCCAGGTTAATCCCTTTATAGAGTCGTCTTTTGTATCGGAGCTGAGCAATCAGAAAAGACACGGTGTGCACCGTTTACTTAATTAAATCTGTCATCATTTCAGATAAAAGCAAATCCCGCATGACATCTTAAAAGACATTAAACCGTAAGCGTCGCACTGGGTTTCCTCTCCCACCCAGCCGAGCACGTCACCATTTTTAAGCAAGTCAGTAGAGATTTGCTATTATCTTAGTAGTAATAATAATAAGCACAAAAGTAAACTTAGCACAGCGGATTATTTATATTCGGGGAAATTTATCCAAAGTCAGAGTTAAAAAGTTATTTTGGGTTCTTTCCTTTACCTCCAAATATCCCACGGGTCCACTAAACGGATAATCTGACAGAGGTCTCTCCTCGTCAAGAAACTTGCCAGCCTTTCCATTGCACGGTGGGGCAAAAAGTCCATAGTTGAAACTTTCTTTTAACTCCTGCAAATAAAATACAAATATAAGAGAATGTTACTATCAAAATGTTCACAGAAAAAATGTTTTATAATAGTAAGAAGGCTCATTAAAATATCAAAGTTTATTACATTTATTTCTTTTGAATAGCGGAGACATAAATAAAAACGTACATTTATTGTCAGTGACAAGACAAAAGTCACAAAAGACAGCCATAAAACACAATGACCTATCCAATGCAATACTTCTACATCTAACTATAAGCTGAGGGATTAAGCAACTGGGACATATAAACTGCATAATTTATGCGAATTTTCCACGCTAAAATACATACGCATGGACATCTTCCAATTATTATTCAACACAATTCATTTTTACAAAAGAATGGCATTCGTGAATGCATTTCTAATTTTTGCAGGAATTTTTACACGTGGCTATGGTAATCTAAATCTAAATTCAGGAAAGCTTTGTAGTTAAAGTTTTACATCAAGTTCTGATTAAATGTGGATATAATTTTAAACATACACATAATATTGAGATCAGCTAAGATATGATCAAAATGAGTCCCATTTTTATTGCAATTTCATGTCGAGCGTGGCAATGTACACACACAAAATGCGTCACAGGTCACATACACAACTAACAACAACAACTACAATGTGCAAACATTTTACATAGGATCGAGTGAATAAAAGACATGATGCATAAATTTCCTACACTAAGCACATTAAGAAGAGTTGCTTTTGTAGAGCATTGAACATAAAAGCAGCATGAGTAGCCCAGGTTATGATTGCGAACTTGCTGACAACGCATTCCCACCCCTTTTGGCCAGCTCGAAATTGGTAAAAGCAAAAATAATAAAAGAGGAGTAAACTCGCTCGTGTGAACCTCAACAAAAAGGAAGAGAGAAAAAAATTAATCACATAGTGAAACAGAGTAAATATTTGTTGAATCATGATGAACAGGCCAACAAGCATGGCATGGCACGGAAATTTTCATTGTGTAAGCAAACGGACGGTTATTTACATCAAACTCTGGTTAGAAAACGTTTTACCTCGCTGGCTCGGAAAATTTACATCATTTAAAAAAACTAGTGAAAAATTGTTCAACATTTGAATACATTTTATTTCCATGTCACAGCGATGACACAATGAAGGCGATAAGAATCGTCGTTTTTCTGAAGTGTGGTAAAGTCACAGGGTTGAAACCTGATTCGCGGTTCTTATGTACATTTACGTTCATCGACCATGACGAGACGACACTCTCTGTCTGTGTGAAACTGGTGATATGCAAAAGGAGATTTGCAAAATGACACATAATTCTTATTTTAGTATGCAGGACTTGTTGTGGGTCTCAGACTTATTCCATTGAAAGAATAGGAAAAATTCTACTATGAGGCTAAAGTGCTTAATGAAGATAACACAATTTATGAGTTCACAGGGAAGCAAAGACGTCGGCCCTCTTGTCCTTTTACCAATAAGATAAGGCAATTTCTTTCAGCGTGTAGATCCTAAATTTTTGGTGGCTTGCTTGCAGCAGCCGCCGCAATTAGATTTTGGATTTATGCAATGTGTCAGTACTTAACACCAACGGTTCGCTAGACTAGACTCAATATTTTTCATCTCAGATATATAAGGGTTTATTTGTCAATTCCATTATCGTCTGCCAGCAGCATAAATTCAATAAGGATCAATCCAGCTTTTGTAGAAAATGCAAATTCTACTTGTGGTGACACGAGGCAGTAAACTAGTACGTCATTGACCTGTCCCACTTCACAATTTTTACCCATTTGCATTTTTAGAATCGGTTGAGCCCAATTGTCGCCATTATTCTAACTTTGTCGTTTCTTACAATATTAGTTAATTGAAAGTGTAAAAGTAGACGAAGACGAATATTATTTTGAAATGTACATTTTACACATCTTTCTAAATACGACGCTCACTTCTATCCATTTACCGTGATATGTAGCAGTAAATCAACTTTTAAAATCATGCGTTGAAGTAAAGTTGTATCTACATTTTTTTCATTCACTACTGATTAATGATGTCAATAACTAATTTTATGGCGGAGTTTCCATTGACTCATATTCATCTTGAAGGGGTAGTGTTGAAAAGCGCACCATACTCAAGTGTCAGGAGCGCAGTGGGACTAACTTTCAAATCAATATCTGAAGAAAAAATGCCTGCGTAACAATAAAATTACTTTTTGCACGTAATCATGCGTGCGATGTGTTCGCAGCAAGGAAATGACTAATCCAATTGTAATACTCATGTTTCTAGACAAGAACTTGTCAGTCTGCCTGTCTCTTTCAAATGTTTGAGGTGGTAAGGAAAGCAAGAGGAGACGTGAGCGTTTAATATTTACGGTTCATGTACAAAGAAGCGGTGAAGCAGGACAATCATGATGACATGATGATTCAGTGCAATGAGCGTAATTACTGCAAACTAACGTAGCAAAAGGTGAAACAGAATTATGTGGGCATAAAATCAACCTATTGACACCTCTCGCTAAAAATGTTTCATAATGAGGATCTGACTTGTTTATTGCCCCATAGAAGAATCCCTTAGATAGAAAAGCAGGCGTCGGTCGAGCATTAGTCACCAAGCAGCCCATTACGACAATAGCAGACTGGCAGGCACTCACACAACTCACTGAAATGAAACGAACAGTCTAAAGAAGAAGGTGAGAAGATGCATGTGTTGATGCATTTTTAGCCTCAGTTCGTTCATTCTCTCTTCTATATCTGGGCGTCACCATTAAGTCACTTATTTATACATACATCCATTACTTACATACAGAACACCTAACACTTTACTCAAATTGGCTAATTCGACAACAAATTAACTTGAATGAATTTTCCTTTTTTTCTTTCTTTCGTTGTCCCTTTCTCCTTACCTCTACTAACTGAAGTGTACATGACACCATGTTACCTACGCATGCAATGAAAATAATAATAATCTCCTAATATTGATTGTTACGGTCTTCTGAAAAGGGGTTTATATTCTGACAAGTGGATGTTCAACTGCAAAATAAAAAGACTCAACTCTTTCTAGACTTTTTCATTTAAAAACTGCTATTCTCCCTTTCCATGTACCGTTTCATCTCATTTGAATGTATCACATCAATTCGATCTTAGTAGTCGTAGTGAATGTAAAATGCAAGACATGAGATTATGTATATTATCTAACCACCACAGATTCATTCTCAACATTCACAAGTTTTATTTTTCTACTTTCCTTGAATTTGTAAATTCGTGAGTATATGTACGAGAGACTTTGGATTTTTTTCATTTTTTATCATTCTACGTTAAATAAATTGAGTGTCATTTAGAAGGTGACGAAGCAGAGCTTAACATATTAAAACGACATTACCTTCCTGTTCCCATTCTCTGTCATTTTCCTATTGAATTTCTCAGTCAGTTCGAGAAATAAATTGATCCTTTTCAAACGAATTTCACACTTTGTTGACATTTTAAGGATTGAGGAACAAATGATGAAGGATATTATAGAATATAAATATTATTGTAACGACTTTACTAAACTTTTAAAGGAATTAAGACAACCTTCCTTCATACAGATAGAATCTGTTTAAAATCTGCTGAGTTGCCATGAACAGTTTTGGTGAACTAGATGCGATGTAAATTGTGAGAACTAAACCACAGTAATCCACCTGACGTTTATATATTCTCGTATTGACAAGAGCACAACAACATTAATTATTGGAAACTTCAATCAAACTCAACAAAATGGAAACGGAAACAATTGAAGAATGTTGCCTAGGTTTTTTCATTCTTGAACACAAGACTTGTCTATTAGTGAGTGTTTTGTTGTAGGCAAGTCCATTCCTTAACAATACTATCCAACGTTACCACTGGTTAAAAAGAAAGGATTAGGTAACAGCAAAAAAGAGTTTTGATTAGTTTCTATCAATGAAAGAACAACACTTGGACGTGTATAATAAAAATAACCACGAATAAAAAAGAAGGCACACCACAAAATTTTAGATGACGAGAACAAAATCCATGAGTGATGGTGAAGAGATAAACTTGTCAATCAAAATTACTTTTCTTCGATCAAGGCTCTCTGAAACAATTTGTCTGTAGACGATCGCTCCTCACATGTATCTAATTTTAAACCGCCTACTGTAGTAAAGTTTTGGCATTGCCGAGATATTTTTCAGAGTTGTGCTTGTTCTTCTGCTCCTCTCGTAATAAAATGTACATGGGTGAGTGATTGAATGAATGAGTTGGGTCGAAATGAGTGTTCAGTTTTTATTTCTCTGCTTTACTTACTTACTTACACGCAACAACAATCTTTCGCACTTACAGTTAACTTTGTTTATGCGGAAAAGTCCCACTAGACTACAACAAGAGCAGGGAATATTATTTTTTCTCTCCATTAATAAAGAAGGAGGAAAAAAACGACACAAAGAAATTTACGAGAATGCACGGAAGAACGGGATCGCATCTTGTAAAATGCGGCCGTAAAAGCACGTCCTACAAGCGTTTAGTACATGTTTCCATAATTTTGGATTTCACTACGCACACGCAGAGACATGATTACTTCAAATTTATATACAAAACGTTGAACGTTGTATAATATCATGTCATAGCTGAGCAGTGTGTTTTTTTCTTAAATTCTTATTTGCTCGCACCTAATGTAAGGAGTCATTTGTCCTTACTCTGTTTGCTCTGACAAAGAACAAATTGACGTTTAATTTTTAAAAAAAAGTGGGACTAACATGAAAGCAGGAGTTATGCATCAATAAACTTGACATGATTTCTCAGGATTAATTTATAAATACACAAAAGCCACAGAAATTTTTATCATCTTATAACCACCATAATTTTATCGAAACCATCGTTTGCTCATTTTTTATTAAGCAATGCGTAACGTAATGTTGGTATAAATACAATTTACAACGTCCAAGAAGTGTCAAAATTTTATGACATTTTGCAACTCCATGTTTAAAGAGATTTGTGTCTCATAAAATGTTTATCCATTTATTTACAGATTTACTTTAAAAATAGCATAAACTCGCACGCAGCTGCTTACAAATCTTGCTCCGACAATTAGTAAAGATTTAAAAAGTAATTTATGACTGTGGAGCCCCCAGAAAGTCGTAATCCTTTCAAATAGGCTTCAAAGACCATGAACTAACTAAAGCCAGCGTTATGTTGTTGTGGCTGGATTTTATCTACATTAACATAAACATGGGTAAAGGTGTAAATAAATGTTTTATGTATAATCCTTGCCAGGCACGAAAGCAAACATAGTAAAATCTTGTATTTAACTATTTTAGTAGAGCAGCAAATGTAAATCTAAAGTTTATCCAATTGTCGTAATTTAGGAATAGTTTACAACATTATTTGCACTAAATATGGGGTGAAGTTAGATTTTGTACGAAGCCTGCGTTCAATATCAAAGTTTTCCTCCGGATACTGTCAGATCGAGTTATACGGTGTTCTATGAAAGAGCTGCAGTGAAGGTTATGTACTAAGCACTAATTACTATTTCCATTGCAGGACGGATGCAGAACGTAAAACGTGACAGTTTAAGTATCTAACGGCATCACAGAGATAAACTTTGTGTACATATTTAGTAATACCGTGCCGGCGTGATCCAATTATGTCCATATTTTAACTTATATCAGCCAATTACTTAATCAAGTCCAATAATAGAAATGCTGAAACCTGTATTTTCTGTGTCTGTAAAAGTTGTTACACTTATTTTAAAAAATGTATGTATTTACATATAATACGTGCTTGTAATTGATCCCTCGAGAAATAGTGTATTTAAAAGGGGAGTTAGAGCACAGAGATACATGTTACAAAAAGGAACAAATAGAGAAGAACTATTTTTAAAAAGATCCAAACTTGTAAGCGAACTCACAAGCAATTGTAGAAGCCATCTATCTAGCGATTGTGATGAAGTAGATAATCATGTTAGTTTTTAAGGTGAAACTTATTACCGACCGATAGGACGGGAAGCGGAAATAGCATTGCAATAAAGGGAACATCAGCGCAATAATCAGTGGAGCTTCGTCGCAGGTAAAATCAAACGTTCTCCTTCACGTGTGCTTAAACTACCTTTGTACTATTTCAAGTGTGAGTGGATATGTTATGGGTTTCTAATGTAGGTAGTATCATAATTTTGCTTGCTGGCACTACGCTACGCTACTCGCTGCTGTGACGCATGGCGGAATCTTTTTATTATATCTCTTTAGCATTTATTAATGAATGATTATCGCAGCGCTGTTTACTCCACATTTTACGACTGAAAGGAAAGCAACGGTTTTCCAGTCAATTAACAACTCAAAACCGTGTCAGTCATCCAAAAGGATTATGAGTTTGCATTTTTTGTACACAGGTCAACACACTCTTTCCCAATTCATCGGTGTTCGGCGTACGTTCACTCCACATGGCAATAATCTAGAGCCAACTCCGGCTATCTTAATGCTATGTATCGATCATACCCTAATCGTCAACTCGAAATCAAAAGAGGAAGGAACTTGAACCAAATTCGCAATAACAGGGATAGCGATACCAATTGTAAATGCCTGAAGCAATTAAGCACACAAAGAATATTATTATCAAAGCGATAGCAATAGTAAAAAGGAGAAAGAATTGAAAATAAATCTGTGTTAAAAAATATAATTATCTTACAACATACCCCAAACCATTGTGTCACCTTTTGTACAACCCGACCCAAATGAAGAAGAATTAAATATTTTTTGCGATGAAACACAAGAGAAGAACCGGGTCAAACCATAAAAACAAAATGTAAAAATAAACGTGCATAATACATACATATATACAAACCCAAAAAGGAAGCTCCGAAATCGAAACATTATAAAGTGTAATGCAATGTAAAATGTAATAACCTGAAATTAAAAAACCGAATTAATTTAGATAGCCAACCAAACCAGACATGTCTTAATTTTTAAGAAATGGACCATGCATTTGTTTTACACTTGGCGGGTGAAGCTGAACATAAAAAATGTATAACCCTGTCTACTCTACTCGCGTTAGTGGAACTTGAAAATTTAACAGATGAAAAGTAACCATGGTATCGCCATTTACGGCATGCAGATCTTAAGATTGCAATCTAACCTTGTCAAATGTGTTCACAACGGTTTTATGTGCAGTGTAACATTTATCAGGACTCACTGTAACAGTACTCTACCCCTGTTTCTTGATTAATGTGATTAGTAAGACAAAAACACTTTAAAAAATTCTGCAGCCCGATTGCGTTGCAAGAGGCAATGATTAGCGAAATTGCTATTTTATGACAAATGAACAGGATTAATAATAAATTCCTTGAAGCGTTTTTTATCAGTTCACGGTTTTCTTCTTTGTTACGCAACGACAATTCCATTTATCTACTGCACAAATAATCACTCTGCCCTCTACAATCGTACGTCGTAAAAATGCCATGAAAACTGTTTATTTTCGCTCATCGTAAAAATAGGTAAATCAAAAAATATGTCGGTCACTGTATTTCTTATTGTACCTGTACTACAGGTCCTGTAGTCATCGGACATGCATGAGTCGTCTCCCGTGAGAACTACGGGCGCTAAGTACACAGATATGAACTGCTCACATCAACATTTTTCACCAAATAATGCCGCATTCCCGCTCAGGAAGCGAAAACTTGTGCCTATTCCTTGGTCCCTTAAAAAAGACTCGTTTTTTTTCTTTCAAAAATAGATTCCTTTTTGAAAAACACGATAACGAAGTAGTCACGTTTATAGTAAGTAAAGTCTGTCCAAAAACCAAAGAATCACCCTACTTTTAGTTTACTTGTAGATTTTAACCAGCAGTACAAACCGTCTTCACCTACTTGTTCTTGTAAATGATAAATATGTATGTTAGGAATGAAATTTTGGGTCAAAAATTCAAATTCCATTGTAAAGAAGGAGGTGTCGAATACGATAGTGTATTTTTTAAATACACCTTACAAGACACTAATCGAAGAGAAAAATATTCGGCAGATTTGGCTAGAACTAAAAGTTTATCTTCTGTATAATACTGTTCGAAGCCCAAAAGCTTTGTGCGTGGCAGACTCAGATGAGTCCCAATAAGATGGACAAACCCGAAAGAAACATGCCATCAAATACTATCCGTACATACAACTTCTGGTAAAAAGAGCAGCAGTTTTCTCCGTAATGCAAACAAAATATCCTGAAAGAGTATGACACTCTTAGTTTTGAGACAGACTTTATGTAATGACAAACCAAGCTGCATACAACTGTTATAATGCACATATTGTGCATTTCAAGATATTCTTCTGTAGTAGAATGCTTTATGCACGGCAGAATCACAGTGACGCGTACCCTTGCGGTTTATTTATAATGAACTAATTGCGAAATTATAACACCTTTTCATCACTGTGCAAACTCATGCACCACCATTCAAAATTGTAGCATTTTGTGGTTTCGCCGGTACTTGGATCACCGCCATTGCTGCTCATATTGTTCAATTCAGTGGATGTTTCTCAAGTTCGAAGTCAGTCAAACTTTTTATAACAACAAAAAGCGAAGACCTTCAAGGGCTATTTTAAATGTCTAACGTAGAGTAAATTCAATTTTTAAAAGGCTTCGGTGCACTTATGTGCAACTCTCTGTTAAAAGAATGAATGAAAAAGATTTTGTTACAGAGATTAATATTATAGAAATGAAATTTTCCTGTCACACGTCAAAACGACGAGGGCAAGTCGTTAGAAGAAGTATGTGTGCATTATTATCATCCATTAATTTCACTCGACCCAGGCATAATTATCGCTTGCCAAACAGCAAGTTCATTTATAATTTGCCAAAAGAAAAATATTCCTTGAAGGGTAGTCTCTTTTAATTATGTTCAACACAAATCAGAGGCTGCGTCAAACAGCATATCATTACGAATGATCAGAAACAGAGTTAATATTAAAACGACATTTTATCACAAATGGATTAAGCTAACCGTGACAAAACTAGCATTCAGGTGAGCACGGCTTGTTTCATGTGCTTCGTTGTTGTTACCCATGTTATCGTTAGATGCAAACTGTAAGAAACAACATTGCCCATTAATGAAAATAACAGGCACCTAATAACTAAAAATGTAGGTACACATACTGATGTGTATTTTGATAAATGTTCATGTTGGTTTTCAGGATGACAAAGAATGTTAAGTATGCAGTAATCAAGGGTCAAATTGTGTTTCGTCGTGTTGAGGGAATACCTCCAAAATCTGTTTGTAATTCATAAATTATGTATCGTATCATGGGATGCACACAAGCGCTGCGATGCACTTGAGGTCCCATAGAAAATCATAAATCATGTCCGGCTACCACTCCACTGCTACTACTAAATAATAGATTAGATTGGACCTACCACGACGATCAAAATAGAAAAGAGACACAATGACCGCGTTAATTAACTCTGCTGCACTCGCAAACCAGATAGATTGACTCAGAAAGTAATTATTACTGTGATGTATTTAATCATCAAGGTTACCCATGCAAACCCAGCGGTAGTGGTCTACAAGACAAGTAGTTAATATTGCTCCAATTTTTTACATGAGTACCAGAAACAAAACAAAATGAAGACAATAGCAATATTTGATAATGAAGGAGAGTGAAATGAAATGAGATGCGAGGAGCGAAAAAATAATTCTGCTTTTTATTAAAGTCGACCAACAACGTTATCGTTATTCATATAGGAACTTTGCCAAAAATGTTACTGTTCAGCTTATAAGGACATGCATGCCAAATTCAATAATCTACGGAATTAAATTATGTCGATTGTTATTTTGTGCATTAATAATTCTTGCTAATTACCCTTACAACCACACAAAAAGTAAAGAATGAATTATCCAAGGAAAGGTTTGATAGTTTAATTGAGACTTGGTTGGCTGGCTATCGAAGAAAATTATGCAGTGTCTTGACTATGACTTGTCTTACCTTTGGAAGTGAGGCCAAACACTGTTGTTTCACATCCCAAACGAGATCATGTTTGTAAAACTGGAGGCACTTGTGAATGTTGAGGTCAGGAACGTGTATCCTAATTAGCACGGCGCCTCCACCCTGATCCTCTTCACAAGCACCGGAAGCCTCCTCGTCACACATTTCGTTTCAGTTTTTTAAAAGTATTGTAGGTGTATCTCCAAAATGTATAAAAATGTTGCTGGACACAGTCACCGTCTTAAGAGCAGTCACCTTCCTTAAGCTTCTTCATCACTGTATAACAAAAAAGACAAAACAATACACATTTAATTTAATAAAAGGGAATAAATAAATAAACGGATTTATGTTGCATCTTGCAACGTGATGGCCTTGCGTTGTAACTTTAATTTGGCTTCTATGCGTTTCACAAAAGAACATAAGAGTTTCGTGAAGCCAGACAATGTCGAAAGACACACATGCATATATATTTTTACGCATTATGATTACCTCTTCTGGCTGCAAATTTGTTCGTATCTCGCAGCGCAGCAGAAACTCGATAAAGAACGTGAGTCAACTAGATAACTCTCAAGTGCATCAACTTATTGCAAAGAATCCCCAAAACGGTCGTCAATTTTTTATACAAAGAAGCTCAGTCAGACTAATAATAACTTGTAAAAAGTAATAGGCCTTTTGTTTACTCTTCTTAACTACAAAATTTATTGCTTTGAGGTTGCTACAAAAACGTACACATCTCCTATTGTATTGCTTCGGATTATGAGTATAAAAAGGTGTTGACCAACTGACACTGAGCTAACAAGTCGTACTCCCGACTGACGGACACGATAACCATTTACCACCTACAAAGAGCTCCTCCAGTAATTGTCACTTTGTTCGTCTGAAAAGCTCTTTGGTAATCGTGCCCGAAAACGCTACTTGACACACAGGCACACACATACAACACACAAAGCCCTGTCACCATTCACAACCGAATCTTTATTGAGCGATTAAACTGTTGTCTGTGATACATGATTTATTTCCAATCACGTATCCATATCGGTGTGAATGTGCCCACGTATCACTATCCCACCCATAATATTTTTGTCGACAGTGAGACAATTCCGTTTCTTGACTCCACACATTGCTCACTTTAATTGACTACAACTACTGCTCCAGTAGTCAAAGTGAGGCAACGTTTTTGGTGCAAGTACGGTCGGTCAACGTCTGCTCGCAGTAAATATTTCATCGAACCTTTTTTCAAGCAAGAAAATTTGGGGAGTCAACACAACGATGATAATCCAAAAGGTTCGCCTGTCGTCACAACTTTGAATATAGAATTTCGATTATCAGCGAACTTTTTTGGATTATCATCGTTGTGTTGACTCACCATAATATATCAGGATGATCATGTTGCTATTGTTGTTGATGATGATGAAGATCACCAAAAAACATAATAGCACACACACCACCTACACACTTCACACAACTGGCTCTTTTGTCGACGAGTAATGACGAATAATATTATTCTAGCCTTGTCACTACTACTCTGCACTCTACATAGTTTCACTCAAGTTCTGCTACCGATGAACCGTGCTATAAAAAGTAATGCATAGTCCTCACTGATCGTCATCACTGTCAATGTTGCTACTTCGGTTGTACTCCTCGCAAACTACACTCTAGAAATGCATGGCCAGATAATAATAGCAGTAGTAATAATAAAAATGGCAAAACAGACTTTTGCTTGTGAGAGTGAGCAAGTTCGATGAGCTTTCTACGGAGGGGTCTTAGTGCACACTGATTTTAAGCGAAATAGGAGAAAGAAAAGTGAAATGTGTAGCACACACATTCCCTGCTGTAGCACAGTCATAACATGTATAGATTTTCCATTTTCATAGGCAACATTCAAGACTCACAAGTGCACACACTTTCGTCAGAGATGTACCCTTCCTCCTACAATGAGATCGGGCAACAAACACAATACAATCTGAAATGGAGTGAACGACACGAAGAAGCGAGAGAGAGAGAGAGAGAGAAAGAGAGAAGAGAGTTTGATCAATGAATCTCTCCATCCGACGGAGAGTGACTCCACGAAGCACTCGTGAGCTCCCGGATTTTTCTCATCCAACTCTCTGAAATTTCCTACTATGGAGAGAGTTTTTTGCCTCTTGCAATCGCGGTCCATACCGAGCCCCAACGACAAAAGTTGTAGATAGGAGAAAGGAAGAGAGAGATACACAACAGTAAAATGTGCACGGCGATGATGATGAAAAGGAACATGAAGCTGAGAGGGAGGTGGAGCACCATTTCCCTATTGTCTCCACAATCATTCCGCTTAGAGTACAGTGGTCCGTCTACATTCCATTATAGTAAAAAGACGGCTTAACTTCTACACAGTCCTTTAGAAACATTATAAACACATAAAGAAGAAATCTTTGTTTCCATCCCAGCTCGGCAACGTAACGTAAGTAGGGGAAAGACACGAGGACGAGGAGAATGAACGCTTAATATAAAGTAGAAAAAACCTGCTTGTGACGATAAATCCAAAACAGTTATATAATACGAGGAAGAAAGCATTCATCGAGAGAATTTAGCATTTCACCCTTCCTTTCCCTTTCCAGTTCATCCCATCAAAAAGTTTACGTGTAGAAACGTGTGCAAGAAGTGTATGTATGACGTAGATGACTAACCGTTCTGATGAACAAGCAAAAACCCGCTTATTCTCTCTCCCTCGCCTTTGATCAGTCTACCGGTTCAAATTCACAAGGAGAAAATTTCTCTCGTTTAGTTCACAACTTTTCACTGTGTTTTATATCATCAAAAATAAAATACTACTTAAAACGGAGCAGCACGATACCAATGAGGAATCCCATGAAAACACACGCCATATCGTCCTATGCATTCAGGCATACTCTCCACTCTCTCTAGTAGCTTAGCGTTAGTCTGTCTTCTTGTTACTTTTCCTTTTCCTGCTTTTTCTCTAATACATATTCACCGCAGACGACCGCCGATGGACTTCAAAAATAACGACTAACACGAGTCAAAAATAAATGTATGCACCAATTTTACCCACTCTACTTACTTTACTTTAATCCACTCGACTTCTACCCGACCCAGAGTACAATGAATGAAGAGAAGACGCAGATAATCAACAATCCCATTCATTGTACTTTAGAATTTTGCTAATGCTAATGCATCAATGAGTGAATCCATATTTTTATAGGACGAGACCAGAACATTTTTAACACTGAACCCCTTCCTTGCACCAATTTTGGATGAAAGAGAGAAGATGCAGGCAAACACACACTTTCCTAATGATATAGATAATTTATTTATTACGATCGCCGTTTCACTTTGATGTAGAGTGCCTTCGATATTTTACATCTTCCATCACATCACAAATAAAATACCTAAATACAAAAAATATAACTGCCCTGCGACACCAAACTTGGTGAGGTTCCACCTTAAAGCGACACAAATGATTCTACTTCTTTGGTTTCGTCGACGGCACAAAATAGATCCACTTTATTCTCCATCTCACCGTCACTTCTCAAAACATCCAACAAAGAAAGAGTAAAATGTAACGACAGATGAAGAAACGCGTGACAAAACATAAAAATACACACACCGTCCATTAGCATTATTAAGCCTTCTCGGCAACTGCTTTATTTTTTATGACTTTCGTTTCATAAAAACATCCATTCTAATTTTGTCCATCCCCGTTCATCGCTTCTTAATTGAATTCAGCCCATTTGTTTCCCAATCAGAATTAAAAGACAAGCAACCTATCTATTGTATACATACAAACAAATACTCTATACGCTCATTCTTCGTATACGCCATCTCGTCCAGTAAAATACTTCTTAAATAAATAAATCAGTCATCGTCACCGTCATTCGCAACATAACATCATAATGTTTAATTTTTACTGATTACGCTAAGCTCCACAACAGAGCACGTTATTTGTCTAAACTAAGGAAGTCTTATCTTGCCTTATGTATTTATCACCATTCCTTCCATTTTCAAGGTTCAAAAGCTATTTTAGGTTTTGTCTTGACTTATCTTGTCGTCATTTGCCATTAATGGACTTCCCTCTAAACTACTTACAGGATTAATTATTACTACTGCCGTTGCCGCCTCGCTTATCCCTTCATTCACCTAGAACACAAAACCTTATGATAAAATAAAATGAAGGACTCAGCGCGCTGAATGAAGACAAAATGACGAGCTGATTTAATGAATCAGAACAGCACAGGTTGTACATGTTGCTAGTATATTTTGATTAAAGATCAATTCAATACAGGATTAACGTTATTGAATGAATGCACTCTGCAGTAATGCCATTGTCAGCCAGTAACAGCAACAGCGCATTAATTCGATGTTGTACTTGATCTTGATACTAACGTGTATATTTTCTACACGTCTTCTGCTAAACTGTTTACTAAAGGAGAGTTAAGACAATAAATGGACAAAATGAGATTTTCGTCCCAGGATTTTTTTTTCTCATCACGAGAATCTTGCTTTGGGTGATTGAACACAATGATTATGACAATGATGAGACATTAAATGGATCATTTGCGTTGTTATGTATGTTGTGTCCTCCTCAGTAATTATTTTCGTAAAAAAAATAAGACGGATTTTCGTTCGGCTTAAGTATTGAAGACAAGTAATTTCCTATAATCACAAAAAACATGCATGGTGCAATAGAATAGACAGTAAGTACATGATAAAATTGCTGACAATGTGTGATCATGAGAATATATCTGTTCATGTTGATACTCCTTGGCTGAACCTGAGTTCAATTGTGCACACGCATTCAATTCAACAAATGTACCTCCGTAATGTGCTAAAATAATAGTAAAAATAGCAAATTCAACTACGAGGTTTTAATGCTAGAAGAGAATGAGCAAAAAGCAAACCCATGCAACATCATCATAGAGAAGACCATTAGTCAACCTATTTGATGATGAGCAAAAATTAACAAATGGCCAAATTGCTGGACAAACATTTTTGCAGCTCATCAACCGACTCCCCTTCGTGGAATGGGGTGTACAAACGCTACTGCTAATGGGAATCTGCTGGTAACTGAACTCACTTTTCCACTTGTCTTAGCTTCTGCGTGCAAACCGCTTCGACAACGCCCAAAGCAATTACATTTTTCCACGGCTGTAATTATCATGGCCATATGGCATCTACTGCTACTTCTTACACATCAGACTGCAGGTAGCCCACGTGATTCTTTGCAGCAAGAAAAATAAAGGTATTTAAGTGAATGGAAAGAACTTTTTCTTTTCCATTTTTCCTTCAACAATTGAAGTCTTGTGAAGATTAAATAAATAAAACAGTTGTATGCTGACTAAACTTAAGCTTCAAATGGGACTTTGCTCGGCACAAAATCTAAAAGACTTAGTCGACAAGATGACGGTGAAGAAGATGGTATTCATTTTGTTACGAAACGAAAGGCTTGGAATGAGCATCTGTGGAATGATGGAGAGAAGAGAGCAAGCTGCTACGGCTACTTCATACAAAGTTGCGTCTTCTCGTGAGAGTTAATAAATGCGATTCACTTGACGGACTAGAGACAGACAGTAAATCTCAACATGAACATAGTGGCACATTTTCCAGACGACTAGAAACGCACAGAGGGAGAGAGACAGGAGAAGCGTCGTCAACAAACATACAGAGAAAAACTCGACAACTCAACTAGGGCTTACTCCATTTTGCTGAGTGAGTAAATCAATACCTTCTCTCAGTTCAGCT